>BQNB010128811.1:0-19220 GCA_026074375.1 Tanacetum coccineum
TGAGCTAGGGTATCACACCCCCAGACGGGGACTGGACGGAATACGTGTCCGAGGGCGTGATGTCATAACAATCCAAACATAAAGAAACAAAGAACAACCACTAATCATGGACGTTCGAAAAATAGTTGTACTCATTGCATAAAGAAAATAAATTTAAGTTTTACAACCAGTCATAAGAGAGTTAAATGTAGCGGAAGCATAACAAAGTTTGATAATGACAATGAGTATATAAATAGATAAGTCTTGAAATTGGAGAAGTCACATAGCACATAGACTCCATTTAGCATCAAGAATCAAGCCAAGCTAAGCACCTAAGAAAACATGTTTAAAACGTTAACATAATGTTGGTGAATTCATAGGTTTAAGTTAATACAAGAGTGGACCACAAGATTTCAAAATGCATGCGACTACTATAACAGATACAGCATCACATAAAAGTATTTACTGTTACGCTAAGCTCATGACACCGATGCTAATAAAGTAGGGCATATCATATGATGTCACATAGTATTCCTGCCCTTAACTGGTGTCCCAAACCAAAGACCGCCACAACGCACATCGACATGACATATATCCGTTTGTTCTTCGTTAAGTAGAACCAAAGCAGATACGGATAATTAGTCCCAATAAATCTATTTACGCATTCGCGCTCACTTAACCAAACCAATTGGCCATAGGTGACTAACGGTTCATGATAGTACGGGAAATAGTAGTTTGTAGCAAAACTTAGGCAACACATAAACATGTAAAACTCACGTTAAGAACTTGTGTCCAATTTTAAAAGCAAACAATGTTTCTCACCCCAAAGTATAAAGCATTTGAAAATAGGTAAAACGTGGGGCTATGAACTCACCTTAAGCAAGTGGTGAATCGATAATCAACAAGGAAGAAATAAAGCCGAAGGGTCCTACACGCGACCTAGAAAAATGACGCGTCTTAGGTAAACGAAAGATAACCGAAACTTGTACGACACGCTTTCAAGAGAAAAGACATTCATATGTGTTTGTGCTTTAGTTTGTTTAATAAAGTACGACTAAATAAAATTATAAAGTTTTTCGTCAAGTCTTGGCGTTTATCCAAAAATTACTACTTTTAGAAAGTTTCTATTTTGGGAAAGTTTTTAGTTTCAAGACGTTAATACCGTCCCCTATATTTGTTAAGTTTCCATATTATCAAATGCGCTAACTAACCATAATCGCTTAACTTCCAAGTCCGATCCGCTAAATTTGACCAAACTTACTATTTTTAGTAACTTTATCGCTTTTCCTAAAATACGTTAATGACGTCTTTAAATGATGCTAATCAATATATATGTGTTACTATATGTTTCGCTAGTGTTTAGAAAGTCCAAAAATGTCCGAAAGTGTTCGAATACCCTTTTTACTACTCACATCAGCACACTATTCATTGGGTTTTGTCGAAAATGTTTCAAGTTTCATTTGGCTATAACTTGGCCGTTTTAAGTCCGATTTTAAAGTGCGATATGTGAAAAACTATCTATTTGAAACAAGCTCTTCAAAAACTACTTTTACGCCTAATGAAAACATTTTTAGGTCTCTCAAAACCTTAAAACAAATTCGGGACAGCAAGCTCTTTTTGTCAAAAACGCAATCCAAATCCATCCAAACATCACAATAGTGCCTAGTCTAGCATAATCTTCGTTCACAACTAATCCACCACAAAACCACACCTAAATCTAACCTAATCCCTACATTTCTATTGTTGCAACACTCATCAACTCTCATCTCGCCAAGAACATAATATTTGACTTAGGAAACTAAAGTAGTATCATTATTTATGAAATCTTGTCTTTAAAATCTTTCAAAATTTAAAACACAACATATGGATGTATGGATCTTGAACATATAAAGAAAAATATAAGTAAATCACAAAAAGTAGTTAGGGTTTGCTTACAAAAGATGATGAACAAGATGGAACACAAGAGATATTGAACGAAAAATAGTAGATCTTGAAAACCCAAGTATAATTTCAAAACCCTAACTCTTGAAACTTGAGAAACCTTTGAAAATAAATGAACCTACACTTGGATCTACCTTAGAAACTCTTGGAAATGATCTTGGATTACTTGAATTGTGAGTAGGATCAAAGAAAATGAAACCCTAGTTGGGTGTTGTTGTGCCGAGAGCAAAGAAAGAGAGAAAGAGAGATGTGAGTTTTTGTTTGGGGCTTGGAAGAGAAAGTGAACCCTAGTTGTGATATAACATAGTATTTATAGGACATGGATTAGGGTTTTAAGGTTCATAGATGCACACATGTGACCAACACACACCAAGAGTGTGTGTGGTCTTGGGTTCGGTCAAAGCTAGCCACAAGGAGGGGGGGAAGTTCATGCCAACTTTGGCTCCAAGTTTAGCTCATGGCTTGGTCTTGGCTCACCAATAATAGTCCAAGTGTGTAGGAAATGGCATGCATGCAAGTCACTAGCCAACAAAGTTGTCATTTTTCTTCACATGTGTGGTAAGTTTTCAAATTTTGAGTTAGTGGAGCATAAATGATTTAATTTCAAGTCCAAGCTTGTCCATAGGCTAAAATTTCATGGGTAGAGGTGAGGACATGAGCATGATCACGAAATTTTTGGACTTAGGGTATAAGATTATCGATAACTTGAGTTTACACGAAAAGATTTCGAGTTTCCGGGGTTCCGTTTGGTCAAAAACGCGAAAAACGCAATTTAAAAGATAAAACCCTAAAATTAATATCGGAAGTGATTAAAAATCACGAAACACTTAGAAAAGTTAAAATATCTCATATAAGGCCTAAATTTATTAATAACCGATGCCGGAACGCGCCCGATGACGTTTTTCAGATTTACGCGGTTTAACTTCCCGGTAAACTGTCAGATTCAAACGTAACGTATAAAAGTCAAAGATAATAATCGGAAAAGTTTAAAAATATTGACCTGAACTCACGGGGTGTGACATCCTTTCCCCGTTAAAAGAGCTTTGTCCTCAAAGCTCAGGACGTAGCTTGAGATGCGGGTTCAGGGTTAGCGAAAAGATGAGGGTACTTTTTCTGCATTTGGTCTTCGCGCTCCCAAGTATACTCGGGACCTCTTCTTGAATTCCAACGGACCTTCACGATTGGAATGCGACTTTGCTTCAAACGTTTAACTTCGCGGTCCATAGAAGTAAATGTGTCAAAGTCATCATACAACTTAGACTTTCGCTCTTGCAATGATAACTCTGAACCTTAAATGAGTAATTTGACTCTATCCCAAATCTGCTTTGCATCTTCATTATGATTAACCAAATTGTAAATGTCTTAAGGTAAACCTTGCAAATAATTTTAATTCACACTTTAGGTAATTCAAAATGAGTTTATCGTTAGCTGAAAATGTCATTGTTAGTGATTTTGTCCTTGTTAATTCACGGGATTTTACTAATTTTGATTAAACTGGGAAAATAAGTTAATACTTCACGGGATTTTACTAATCAAAGATAAACCGTTGAAATTAACTTGTGTTTGAAATGTAACAAAATTTGTGAGTCACAAATCGCATGTGACACAAATCGCAGAGAACATAAATCGCAGAGAACACAAATCGCAGACTACACAAATCGCAAGCAGAGTTTTGTTTCCCAATTATGTAACAAATCGCAGACTGCACAAAACCTGTAAGTCACAAATTGCAGATGACACAAATCCCACACTGCACAAATCGCAGGCAGAGTTTTGTTTCGCATTTATGTAACAAATCACAGACTGCATAAAACCTGTATGTCACAAACCGCAGATGACACAAATCGCAAACTGCACAAATCGCAGGCAGAGTTTTGTTTCCCAATTAGGTAACAAATCGCCGACGGCACAAAACATGCAAGTCACAAAGCACAGATAACACAAATCGCAGACTGCACAAATCGCAGGATGCAAGCATAAATCGCAGTCTTTAAACACAAATCTCAAAATTCATATTTTTTTAGAAAACAAACTTTTAAATCACCCAAAAGACACACTTTTTGACGTTTTTGATCCAAACCACTTGTACAACTAACTATATCTAAGCTAGAACTATCATGAAAACACAAACTTTAAGGTTTTTAAACATAAAAAAATTGTTTTTAAGAAAATAGTACACAAACTTAAAAAAAATATTAAAACTGTAGGTTTTGATCAAGAAAACGCACATAAACTTACACAATCACCCCATGGCGACTGATACCAATTGATGATATTCATAAATAAGTAATCCTACGAGTAATCTAAGAGAAACTAGAGAGAAAGGATGGTTGGAAAAAGTGTAGAGAGAAAAACAAATAACTTAAAAAGAGAAAGTGTTTACACAAATGACCAACACCCTCTCCATGGGATAGAGAGGGCTTATATAGTTCCTTACTATGGCCGGTCATGGACTTATATGCCATGGGCTTGGCCTAGTTAGCTTACACGTAACTGAACGATTGACTACGAGAAACAATATACTATTTTGGAAGTGACCGAGTCTGTTCTTGATTCCTAACAATTACTACTTAAGAGTCACACCTCGGTCAACGTGATTGTCAAATCACGCCATATCCAAAATTTGAAATGTCGGTGGTGACCGCGCTAGCCACTCCTACACGTGGTAACGATCATAAATAAAAAGTTCCACTAACTAGTAATTATCCTTGTGTTAAAAAATTCCTAGTTTCTATTCTAGTTTCTTTTACCTTCCCCTACTCTCCTCGTCACCCTCTCTCTATATTGTTTACTCATCCTAAATGGTAAGATTTTCTTCTGTTCTTCTTCTACTTTGTTGGGCTCGTAGGTTGGAAATACGGTGCCAATTCCACAAGGAGTATGAACTTTTATTGCTGCATGAATTATAAATACTACGATGCCCATATTCTACAAAGATGTAATTTCGAGGAGAAGGTTGTATGGAGAATTGGATCTGACGATGACAAAGTTTAGGGTTTCTATCTTTGTGTAAGAACTTTCCCCTACCATGACTTCTAAAGGGACCTCTCTAAGAGGCCATGAATGCTCTTCTAAGAAACCAACGAGTGGGATTTGGAATCCACCCTTAGTGATCTAATTGAAGGCTTTAGTTTGAGGAAACAATTCTCGTAGATGACCTCGCACGAGCTGTCGCTATCCATGTATACCTGGTTGACTTGTCTTCTAGATATTCAAACCCTGATTATGACTGGATCAGAGGAATTATTGGAACCCAAAATAAGGGGAAAGTGATTTACCCTATTCTATTAACAAGTTCCTCTACATATTTCCTTTTTGAAGCAGGACTTCCTATGTTGACGATGAGAATAGGGGCTTCGGCTAGAACGATATCCTTGTCCCCTTTCTTTCATTCTCCTAATTCGATGTCAGAAGCCTTGGCCTTTCCTTTCTTTATTCCTTTCACTAGGTGGGCAAGTTTCCCTGACTTTACAGCCTCTTCGATCTAGTGTCTCAGCTCCCGACATTGGTTGGTTTCATGCGCATGGTCTTCGTTTTGTTCGCTTTATTTTTTCCTCTTTTTTTGTTGGAACGGAAATGAAATACTTAGTACATGTCGTATTTTGCTGATCGCCTATTCTCAACATTGAGGATGAGGGAAGGATGTGGGTGATGGTTTTGGCCACCTTCTCTGTTGCTAGAATTTCCCTTCGACTCTTTGATAAGTTGATAAGGAGTCCATGATTAGTCCCCTTGTATGGAGAGAACCTATCATGATTCTTCTTCTTGCCTTTGATGTTATCCCAAGAGCAACCCTTGTTGAACCTGTCGAAACCCTCTTTATGATCATTTGGGGCTCTGTTGGAAGCCACTTCCTTTGCTTCATTCCAGAAGTGAGAGGTCTCTCTTTATAGTACTTGATAAGTGATAGGGAGGTCCATTTTGTGAATAGTAATTCTGCACTGCAGGCTGCTTGTCCTTTAGAAAATCTCACATGAATCCGAAACCAGAAATACGTTGCTCTTTGTGCAACCTCAGAATCTTTGTCTATTTTTTTTTTTGTAAAGTTTATTAGAATTTTTTGACAAAGTATCGAATGGGTTTGTATCAGGTATCGAAACGCTCTAGTATTTCCCTCATCACGATCTGCTGCGCAATTTAAGGTACTGCATCATAATTATGACTTTGTGAACTTTTTCTATTGGCTGAAGTGTAACCGGAACTTTGCCTTCAGGTCTTCGTAATTGACAATACTACCTGCTTTTTGCCCATTCCACCATATCCAGGCGGAGTCTTTGAGACTATAGGTAAACATATGGCGGGCTACATGCATTGCCCACTTCTGCATACGAATGGCACCTTCAAAAATGTGCAAGTAGTTGTCGGGGTCTCCTATCCTATCGTAGAAACCCACATGAGAAGGCATTTTTAATCCATCAAGCAGAGGGTAATCCTCAATCCAACGAACAAAAAGGGTTATATAGTCGGCAGAGTCTACGAACAGGCCAGTAGGGCCATAGTTTGGGTACATGGGTACATTTGGTAATAGATTAATGGGTTGTGCATAAAAGGGATAGCTAGTAGGAGGTATATTTAAAGGATACATAGGCCCATTGTGATTAGGACCATAATAGCTCATAAGAGCCTGTTGGATGTATCCCCCATAAGGATGATAGGCAGAGACCCCTCCGAAGGATGGATTACAACATTGGGTATAAAAAGAATAGCCCAGAAGCTGATCGTAGGTCATACTAGCATTAGGTTGGGGGTAAGGATTAACATAAATAGGCATATAACCACTTGATGGGGGTTGTAGGTTATTAGGTATGAAAGGTTGAGCATTTTGTGAGAGATACGTACCATTAGGATGGAGATTACCTCCTGAATTAGTCGAAGGTTGATTGTCTCCATACCAGGAGGTCAAAGTCGATTGTAAAGGTTGCCCGTTCTCACTTCTTCCATTTGGGCTGCAAGTAGTGAAGGAAGGTTTCTGTTAGTGCAAATATTACGATATGTAATCTATACATTCTCTTTGTGTTTTAGTGATGACAAACATGTAACTTATAACACATAATGTAAAGTGCTCAAGTTACTCGTAATCACAAATCATCAATGCATTCATACGTCAACATCTCTCAACGTCTCAAGTCTGCTTCAACAACAAATATAAGTTTGCACCCGACGTAAATCACTAAAGGTATGAACAAACAAACTTTAAATTTGTTTGATGATCAAAGTTATATACTTTTGTCCTAAACTTTACATTTTTATAAAATGTAACAAAACCTTTTTACAAAAATAAATTAGACAAAATATTTTTGTAATTATAAGAAATGTTTTATTTCAAATATATAATTTGAAATCAGATTCCCCCCCCCCCCCCCCCAAAAAAAAACAGAAAAATCTACCTTAGAAAAACCTTCCCCAAATAAGGACAAAACTAGGAGCATCCTATAAGGGGCCGATCCCCTTATAGGTACAAGCGACCCCCTTATTTATATGGGAGTCGGCTAATGAGCTTGGGGGGCCGGCTGCACCTTTTTGCTCCCAGCACTATCCTATAAATAGTGGAGTGTTTCGCAAATTTTTTCACCTTTTGCACACTTATTTTTTCTACTCTAAATTAGAAAACACATTTCTTAATCTTTGATCATGTAACTTGTTTAAACATTTGTTTACAAGTGATCCAATCTTTCCTCTCCAAGTGCAAGAGAAGAATACTCATAATTGTCAAGATATCATGTATTATAGGTGGTGCATTCGTGACATGTGTTACATTCACGATGTATAGATCGAGTCAGTGTCTTCTAAACTTATTTATTAGTTGGATCGGGTAGATCGTGTATGTATTTAGGTGAGTAAATACTTATGAGAGCGGTTAGTATTTTAGGCCTCAAAATATAAGTGTGAGTGGTAGATCGGTTCTAGCTAAGATTAGAACTCGACATTTGGCTTAGTATCGGAAATTGGTGTAAGCTATGTGTGTACGGTTTTCTCCGCCTAAAGGGAGCTTGTTGACTAGTGAAGTAACTCTCGAGTTGAGTACTCAGGGAGTGGAGTAGGTCGAAAAGGAGCTTTGTGACCGAACCCTATAAATCACTGTGTCCGGTTTACATTTCCTTTTACTTATCTCTTTACATTCATACTCGTATCTATCGCTTTATATTTATATAGATAATTGTGTAGTGTATTTATTATATAGTTTTGATTATGCTTGTGTCATGAATAGATGTGAATATTGTGCTTAGTTTTGTATTGTTGGGATATGCTTTGATACTATATGTATAGTTAGTGTAGAACTAATATAAACACTCTTCATATTGTGTCACACTTGATCGGCAATTTGATAGGCAATTTGATACAAAACATTTAAGTTTTTTAAATGGAAGAGGTTTTATTTACCCCCTTATACGGTTTCCATAATTGGATATCGGAAGCACCATGCGCTTTAATTTTCAAAACAAATGGTTTTATAAATTGAGTATGATCCATGTATCAAAATACCCATGAAGGTAGATTAAATATGAAAAGTGTGTTGTTGCTTGACTTGTATTAGTTTTATTGTTAAATATACTTAGTATACTAGATTGAAGTAAAAATGATGCTTAAAATAAGTGTTATATGTTCGGTATCAAGTTTAGTAAGTCTTACGCCTTTCCGCCAAATCACTAAATGATTTTGTACAAAAAAATAAAAAACGGAGAATCTTTTCCGCAGGTGTTGACCCCATTATTGATTTGGGCGTCCCCCTTATCTCCCAAGGGCTCCCCCTTATCAATCAGGGGTCCACCTGTCTATTTCGGCAGATTTTTGTAATCTTGGAAAATTCATATAAAATTAACCGTAAGTCCATAGAAGTCATGTCACCCGCCGTTTTAAAGGTAATTGAGTCTACTTTTATATAAAAATTATCATTCTTATGAATTCTATATAGCCTAATTAAACAAGTATTTGAATGAATGAATTTACTTGTTTATGCATTGACAGATATTGTGATAGGTTATTTTTTAAATTCTAATAGCTTATATTTTGCAAACAATGTGTAGTGTATTATCTTGTAACACAACCATTCATGCTACAAAGAAAATAAAATGCATAGGATATACATTATCCTTTATTAATCGTTTAACACGATAAGTGCATGAATTCTTTAGACATAATGTTTCCCAAACATCATGTTATCCTGGGTGAATGTGTAACAACTCACATTTTCACACCTTTTTACTTCAATTAACATCCAATTATTTATTATAAACTTTTACGCGTTCACTTTAATTTCCAACGATAAATTAAATCGCGTAAGCTAAAAATGATCATTCAATGTAAACGGGCATCAAACAATTAAATGTTTACATCAAGCATGTGTTAAGTAATTATTTTGAGAATAATTATTATCTTTACACATTTTATTGTTATCGGTTACGTAAAGTGTTTACGTTTCGCGATAAATTACTTTTAGGCATTCCCGGAACCACCAAAATAAATCTACGCTTCAACAAGTACCTATTATTATTTCCAATGATCAAAGTTTTATAAAAACTTTACTCATATTATCAAGTTAATCAAATTGCATTAAAAATAAACAACTAAGGTTTCCACTTTACAAGTATGCATCTTATATTAAATATATACATTTAAAACTTCAAGTAAATGACTAGATATTATCAAGATATCAAAAACTAGCTAATATTTCCCCTCTCTTCATGAAATTCGGTACAACAAGGACCAAGGGAGACATATAGCACACATTCTAACCACTTGGACTTGTACCAACACTAGACTAATTAAAGTCTTGACCAAGACCAAAGACAAAGACCATGGTTCTCCTTATTTTACTCTAGATGTTCCATTGTCCCAACTCTTGTGATTTGGTCTTTTGGTCTTTGATTAATACACCTTTGACTAGTCCTCCTAGTATATAACACTAACTTACAAAGGAGATAAACACACATTGCATTTCCTTAGCAAAATTCACAACATTCTCTCTTGTTTTGTCACCAAAACCCACGACTCACCCCACCTTTCTTACTAAATCCATACAAAATTTGATTAACTCATTTACAAACATTCCTACACTATATCTAAGCTATATCAAAGAAGTTTAAAGGCTTGGTTAAGCCTTTACAAGGATCAAAGCAAAGTAAAGGAAGCTAGGGTTTCTTGGAAGGATTAGGGTTTTCAAGTCTTGAAAACCTTGGGTAAATATCTAAACAAGGGTTTAGATATTATTGGTTATCATACTACATCTTATTAAGGTTACCTAAAACTCTTTATAACTTTACATTTATGATTTTATGCATATATAAGTTCTATATAGTTTAAGCACTCATTTAGGGAACTTTAACATGTAAAAGTAGATTTTACTTGTGATCAAATTGTTTGGTACACAGCTTTATTTATGTGTATATGTATGCTAATTTGATTTTATAATAGAAGTATAAGTCTTGTAACAATCTTGGTTATGTATAATAAGCTCATATAATAAACCTAGTAATATAAAGTATACATATGAAAGATTCATAATATAGCAAGTAGTTATACACAAGAATCTGTTATTTCTTGGACATTTTTGGACAGCTATGGACTTAAGGACCCTAGGAAGGTAATACATGTGATAAATGGTGTTGAAATGGAATTGTAACAAGATGGTTAAGCTAAAAAGTACAAAATCAAGTTTAAAACATGTTTTTAACACAAGCCTCCAAACTTTCTGTTTTAATTCGACATATGACCTATTCATTTTATATTTTTATAAAATAGTACGTCTCATGACGATTCCAAAAAGGTAAGAAACTCGAAAAATGGATTAATAATGAAAAAGATACGTAACTTACAAGTTATACGTTAATTAAACGCGTTATAAAAGAAATTTTATAAAAACAATTTATAAAATACTTCTAATATGTAAGGTTTATTATTTTTATCAGATCACACATATTTTTAGGATTCCAAAATGATAAGAATCGTAATTTTCCAATTTATAACGAAGGAGTTATGAATTACGCGAGTTTATATACTTAAATGTATAAAAATACTTTTATAAAAACAATTTTATAAAAGTTACTGTTCATATTAGATTTATACATTTTGAAAACATCATTAATATGATAGAAACATTTTAATAACAAAGATTACTGAAAGAACGCTAAAACGGAGCTATAACGAATAAAATACGACATTTACGGGTTTTACGACAACTAAAACTATAAAAATAACTTTATAACTGGTGTGAACAGTAAAAAGTACTGTTCATCAGTAGGTCAAAAATATGAAAATGTAATATTTTGATAACTCGTCTTAATACGAAAGTGTGGACATAAGAAACGTAAGAAAAGGCTTAAAACGAAGAAATTGCGTCGTTTTTAACTATCAGAAACTATTATAAACGTTTAAAACTTATATTAACCAAACGCGATTTCCCTAAAATATTAGATGGTGTATTATATATAGAAAAAATATATATAGTAGTAGTTTTATACAGAATGTACTTTTAGTACACATACATACCTATGATTAATTAGTTGGCACTCGGGCGTTTTGTGACGCATTTGTCCGGCATTTGATTTACATTGTTAGAACATCATCCACTCGAGGTGAGTTCTTTAAGCCCCACGTTTACATTTTACAATGATTTAAAAGTTTTGGGGTAGAACATGCTTGTTTTATAATTATACGCATGTAACTTTGAAATACTTACGTTTTTGGATAATGCATATTCATGCATTCCTTACCCTTTGATATTTACACCATGCAATAAACTTACTGTTTTGAACATTGTATACATTTGCAATACTTACTGTTTTAGATATTGTATATCATGCAATACTTACTGTTTTGGATATTGTATACCATGCAACACTTACTGTTTTGAATATTGTATACCATGCAATACTTACTGTTTTGGATATTGTATACCATGCAATACACACTTTAAACAATTACGGTCCTACACTCATACAATTTACAAACCTACGAATTCACCAACATTATTGTTGAAGTTTTAAAGCATGTTTTCTCAAGAGATCAATGAGGTACAAGACAAGAGATACATTGGTGGTCGTTATTTTGGAAGTCATTTGCATTAAAGATTTGGTTGCATTATATTTTGGAGGAACATTTATTATGAACTGGAATCTTTGTATAATTAAACAATGAACAAGTAAAGCTTCGGGCTTTGTAACAAACATTTTGCTAAATCCAATGTATCGGTTTTAAACGACACTTTTAAAAGTCGTTCTTATATATCTTGTGATGTTGATCTATGAAGTAACGCTCCCAAACCCATATTCCGCTGCGACCCATTTTGGGGGTGTTACAGAATGAACAAGAGTATTATTCTTATTTTAGAATTTAGCCAAATGTGAATTTGAGCTTTGAGTTGTGCTTTTAAGTTGTATGAGCAAAGTTTACATATGTTGTTTGTTTGCTTGTGTTTGGTTTTTCAGAAATGACACATTTACCAATTGCATTGCAATGTAAATTGCTTGAATATTTCAAACAAAACATTCAAGTTGTCAATCCTATTTCATTGTGTATTTTATGCATCTATTAAACATATTAGTCTAATATTTGGAACACAACCATTGGACAAGTAGACTCAATATGACATCATTAACACAAGTACGAGTTATGATCTGATGCATATTCTTTTCGTCTTGAAAAGGATATCATTATTTTTATATCAATCTAGTGTGATTGAATATGTAGATTTAAAATTATATCTTTTTTTATATTTTGATAATCTTGAAAATAAACAAATAAGAATCCAATTTCATGTCCATACTGGAAAACGTATCAATTAGATTCGATAAAGATATCAATCTTAATTTGAATAATGAATCGATATATACTCGAAATATTTCTTGACCCTCACGAACACTCATTTAAAAGAAAAAAAAGATATTTTAATAGTGTGTTCCATTAATCCTAAGACTAGTCGTGAGTGTGAGGTTAATGAATTATGACAAATTAACTTATTACTTTAAAATTGTCATATATTTTGTTTGTGCGAAAAAACTATTTATTGTTACGGACAATGTGCATTGTTTTCGACAATACATTATTATACAAAACACAACTCTTGTAAAATGCTTATATAAAAGAATTATGTCTGTATATGATAGATCAATGTAAACACACGCAAAGTTTGAAAATAAATTTTCTTTTACTTAAATACTAATATATTAAAATGATCCATTTTCTCTTGTTTAAACAACCTAAGGTCAAACAAGGTAAGTTGTTGAAAAGATTTAAATGTGTTGTTGGAAATAAATTGAACCATTGGAAATATTTAGGTGACGAGTTTTAACACATTTTCCAATATACGTGACAAGTTATTGAACTCTTATTCCTAAGTATATTATCATACTCAAAAAGATTTACAAGATGTTTATGTAACATTTGTAAATTGAGTGATCTATGCCTATATGCAATGCAAAAACAATTTCGCAACTTAGTACAAGAAATCTAGCATAAGTTTTACTAGTGCATTATCATGAGTACTAATAACGAACAACTTACAAGATATATATTACACATATATTTCTAGATAGCTTAACTACGAAATGCAACAAGCGCATAAGAGTTTAACTAACATATTAAGACAAACACAAGAAACAATCATATAGCACAACACACAAAAGTACTTGTCATCGTTTTGTGTATTAGATACAACAATGTATACTTAGCTCGGTTTTGTTTGAAAACGAATTAGTTTCCTCCCCATTTCAAAAACTAACAAGTTTAATATTTTTGAAAAGTTAATTACACCATTTTTCAAAGATATGCCGACTAGAAATGTCCGACTCGAAAGGAAAAGATAAAATACAAGTTTTACCTTAAAATAAAACTCAACGTTTTTTACAATAAGTAGTATTTTGTATTTTTGACCAACTTAGGCATATTTTCAATACTTGGAAGTGTTCTTCTATAAAATTAGACTCAATTATCTTTAGAATAGCGGGTGACACGATTTCTACAAACTTATGGTTGATTTTATATGAATTTTCAAAGTTTCTGAAAATCTGCCGAATTAGACAGGTGGCCCCCTGATTGATAAGGGGGCTGCCTAGGAGATAAGGGGGCCGCCGAGGGAGATAATAGGTTTGGCATCTGACACTCATATTCTCTATTTTTTGTACAAAATCATTTAGTGACATAGCGGAAAGTGATTTTGGCGAAAGGCGTAAGACTTACTGAACTTGTAAAGGAACCTATAAACTTTTTTTAAGCATCTATTTTTTTACTTCAAGCTAGTATACTAAGTGTATGATGCGGTCGTCGTAGGACTTTATCAAGTATTTTTAAATTACCTTGGCAGAGAAACTTAATCGTTGTAGTTGTAGTATAGGCAAGAATAGGAGGGTTGTTATCGTTAACTCGGGGAGAGGTTAGGAAGGCTTGATCATGGTCTATCAGAATTCTAAGGGTTGAGGGAAGATTATTTTTGTATTTTATAGATAAACAAGTAAATCGTGATTTGGAGTGGTGGTGGTTTTTTTCTTAAATATTTTTTAATTCACTACTGGTGATAACAATTAGATTATTGTTTGTGTTTTATTTAATACATGTAATTCTTCCTTGTTTGCATTAGTGTTGTTGCCTTGTCACCCTTGTGATGATTTGTGTAACTATTTCCTAGGTCATGAACGAATTACACGAACCCGCCATCTACTTAGTATTCCGCTAGAGAAACGCACACATAGGTAGTATGAAGACTATTTACATGGCCCCTTGGGGTACACTATGTGGCATGTGTAATATATTAAAAGGTGGATCAACCTTATTAGGGGGCAAGGTAGTATGAAGACTATTACCTGATGGTATCCTTTCTACATAATCATGTTTCCCTAGACATATCAACAGCGATACAGACAAAAAGCTAGTTTTCTAAAGCCTAACATGCACATCCATCACAAGAAGCAACACCTCTATGATATATGTATTCTAGGTTTCATACGATCATAAATAAAATCAATAGAAGGTTTAGCCAAGATAATTAAAAGATAAAGCAAGAGCATAGATAGGATCAAAAACACTTAGACTTATTTGACTGATTAAATAAACCTTACTTGATTTAAAACAATGAGTTGGAGGAAGTTCAATAGGGTTTAGGCCCTAAATTGTCCCTAACAGCTGCTAAACGAACTAGGGTTCGTACCCTTTTTTATTACTAATGTTACACACACTCAAATCCCTATATTAGGGTATGTATATATAGGGAATAACGCTATGACGGAGTCGCGTTTGATCTTGAGCCGTAATGATAAGAGAATATTCTGATTATGGTTGAGGGTCGTGAGGCTCCGTCGCCATCGTGGAATCTCGTGACGTCGTCTTGATTTTCATGGTGACGGTGTCACGTTGTATCTGTGACGTCATCTCCAGCCACTATAGAGAGATTCTTGATCAATGTTGGTGTAGGTCCGTAGTCTTGTCCGTTTCTTCTCCAAATGATCCCAAGTCACGTGTAATTCTTCCAAATGCCTTCCAAATGAGAAATACCTGAAAAGGAATGATTAAGTACCTATTTTGGGAATAAATGCACGATTTAGAGGTTTAAACGACACCCGAATAACGTGTTAATATGATACTCATCAAATACCCCTTACGATTGGGATTTGCTTGTCCTCAAGCTATTAGGCTTTTATACCTAGACAATAACAATAAGAGGGCTCATTTTACCTACTCTTTAAACATATTTTACAACACAACCTCCTAGACCTCGTAATTAAGAGCACGGAAAATATATACTAGCACCACACATAAGTATTTGGGGATTCTCTCTTTCACTCGGTTGTATAATAAATTATAACATATGGGGGAAACAGGAAATCAACACGCATTACCTGTCATAGCATATAAATTACCATAGGTTTGGTAAAGGATCAAACCTCCACCACTAGGTGAAAGTATTATTCATTACTATCTAAGATGTCTTTTATAAAGGGTTGTGGGTGTAGGTGTAAGATTAAACATATAATCGAACCGGAGTGGATGGGATACATTTAGGTGGCTTTGGGTGAATTTGGAGTGGAGGGGTTAGCTAATTATTTACACGAATACACTTTGGGTTGGTTGCTAAGCCATGACTCAGACAAAGATCTACAAACTCTACACAACTCTACATCAATCTATTTCTTTTTCTTTTCATATATATATATATATCAGGTATATATCTATTTATTTATATATATAGATATATTTATAATATATATATATATATATTATATATATATATATATATACTATTTATATATATTTATTGAATACATATAACACATCACATGGGGTTTATAATACGTACCCCTACACTTGAGCTTTTACATGCTCGATATTTACAATCTAACTAATGACCCAATTTGAGGGTGACAAATTAACATGGAGATATTTGACAAAATCATGGGGGTATTGACTTCAATTTTTATTCCCCATTCTTACGCGGAAATTATATACTCATCATGAATCCAATCGTCCCAAAACTGTATTTACAAGGATAAGGGCTTAGCAACCGTGTACTCAATAATTAACTTGGGTTAAACACAATAATGTACTAAAGAGGAGTACATACAAGGTAGGCTAAGGCTATTTGGGTGTAACGATTGGTTTAAGGGGTGACAATGTTCTTCATTAATAGTACAGATTAACCAGAAAATCACAAGAACCATGAAAAATGATAAGCTCGGAGGGTTGTACTAAGGGTATCCTGCACTAATAATGAGTGCATGGCAAGGGTATGGGATAGTTATATGATCGGTGTGACCATCATAACAATTACAGGTTTAAAACATGGGTTAATCCTAATGCCTCTTATCAAGCAAATCCTAATACTTACTATGCGGTCTCGGAATGCATCACAATAACAAGTTCTAGAATTTAATATGCTACCGGTACACTCATATGATTTTACTCAACACTAGCATTCCAGGATAAGGAGTCAGGGCAATGAATTACAATGGACGTAACGACGAAAATAGACATTGCTTGCTTGCAACTCACCTTAACTCGAACCGGGTAAGATAAAATCATCTTGGGTTACATACGTATGGGGTACCAAATTCCTAAGATCCAATGGCGTACCACACATTTTGGGGTGAAATTATGGGGTTATTGTGCTAGTCTTATAATACCTATCATAAGACGCTTATTAATACTCAGTTTTCGTCGGTATGTGTCATGAAAAAATTAAAGAATTTGGGTAAAAAATCACATCTTATGCTATGTTTCGATTTATTAACAATCATTTAAGGGACTAAGCAAAATGCAAATGAAAGATCGGTTTCTAAGGCTTATTTTCCCTACGCTCTTAAGTTGTAACATTGTCCTCAATGTTAATTTATATTTACCGTTTAAAATGTTTAAAGGGAATAGAATACATGGGAAAGAAACTAGTATTCCCCTGGTTTACTCATTTATGGAGAAGAAACATGCGATAATGTTTAAATCATCTCCGTGAATCATCCATGAAACTTCATAGATTTTCCAAGTTTCTTATCAATAAATCTTACCTGTATTCAATGGCAAAGACAACTACCACCAAGCATTAAATGTGCGATTTACCATTATACTATATGAATTTAGGTTTAGACTCGATAGATAGGATGATAGAATTGTTAAACTCATTAAGTTTTTGCAGGTTTATAACAAAAGTGTACATATATTAAATGTTTTGAAAGTTTTATTTTCAAAAATAATTAAAAATTTTAAGTTTTCTTGACCTGGACGTTTGACGCCGTCAGGGTTTGTGTGACCCCGTCACATGTGACGTGGTGATGGCGTCGCGTGTTAATCGTGACGCCATCTTCACAGTCTGTGAAAACGAAATTTTTGTTTTTGATGAAAATTTTCCTGCACTTGATCTCTTTAGTTATTTCCTGTACAATTTGGGAGCATTGATGGGTGATAAAACCTGAGATTTATCAATTCTATCCATATGACGCGAATTTATCTAAACAATTCATTTACCATGTTTGATTTTGGCGCAAAGAAGGATAAATTACCCTACACTTATTATTTGCAAAATACCTTTGATTGAAAATTAAGACGAGGTTTAAAGACAAACAAAAACCATGATTACTAGATAGTTCAAACATAATAAAACAAACTATGAAGAATTAAAACACACATGACACTCCTAATTTGCGGGAAAAGTAAATTGGGTTGCCTCCCAAGAAGCGCTTGTTTTTGTTCGAGTCAGGAGCCTGACTCTACCCTTATTTTACAGATAAAGGGGAGGGTTCTCCTACACTTGAGTTCAAGTGCGGGTGATAGTAACGGTACACACCATCGTGGTGAGATGGAGCCATATGCTGAAAAATTAGTCGTTGGAATTATATGTTCCAAATGGTGTGTTTTTTGAATTCTACCTCTCTCTACTTCATTTGGCTTATCGAATAAACTAAGTTCTTCTCCTAAAGGAGAAACTTCCATAGATTTTAATCCCCAATCATCATCAAACATCTCCTAATTTGAAATATCAACACCCAAGGATACACTTTTTCCTAATAAACCCGGTTTAAATCCATAATGTCTCTTAGGGTCATCTATACCTGGGTTTGAGTTGTTAAATAATCTACTATACACACCCTTAGGAAGGGAATTTTCCACGTAAGGTGAAGGCGGTGTTTGAGTTGTTAAATAATCTACTACCTTCATCCTAGAACTATCTGGACTATGTGGTTTGATGGGTGGTTCAGGGCCTATTACGTCTCCTAGACTTACATCTAAGGATGGACTATTGAGTAAAGGTTGAGGCTCCGGTCCATCAAAACTAGGAACTTCCCTAGAATTAAGAGGAGTGTTGTGATCACAATTCAAGCCTACTTCCTCTAGTTTTATTTTGTTCAAAGGTTCTACCTCTATCGGGGTCCCTAAAGTCTTTCTACTTCTTCCGGGCAAGTCACGGGCGGTGCGTATTCCTCAAATGATGGGAGGACTTGTGGGGTACTTTATGGGTCTGAATTTTCCACCTTATCCCATGCTATACCTTTATGCATCTCAACCCAGACATCCTCATTTCCAATCAATCTTTTTGCTTGAGCCTTCAAATTTGCTACTTCTTATTTAGAAATAATGTTTGGTGGGTTATCCCATTCTTTTTGGCCTTGGGCGAAATTTTCTATGGATTTCAATGTTTCTTCACCACTTAATTCCCTAAGGTTCCCATCTGCTGCAAAGTCAAGGTCCATTCGGGTATAGTCGTCGACGTGATCATAAAAGAATTAAGTAAGGGACCATAAATCGAGGCCATGATGATGGACACTTTTGATTAAGTTTTTGAAACGAGTCCACGCATCATAGATAGGTTCATCTTGATGTTGTTG
>BQNB010128812.1:0-19220 GCA_026074375.1 Tanacetum coccineum
GTGTCGTAATAGATGTAAAGCCTCGTTTAGTTGGAATGATTGGCTTAAAAATCCGTACCTTGTCGCTTTGTAATTTCTAACTTCTTGCTAGTGGTTTAATAATATATTGCTGTTAAAAAAAAAATCAAACCCTTTTAGGGTCTGTTTGGTATGTAGATGAGTTTAGGATTAGTTTGGATTTAGATTTAAATTTGGATTAGGATTTAGATTTATATTTGATGTAGGAAAGAGAAAAAATATTAATTAATAAAAAGAAAAAGAAAATTAATTTGTATATTATATATTTTTAAATGAATATAAATAAACTTTATTGTAACAAAAGAAAAACATAATAATATATGAAAGGTGGAGGTAAGAGATGGACCCACTTTAGCAAATACCATTTATAAAAGTAGGGAAGTAGCATAGGATTCATACATAGCACATTTTTGACAATCAATCCCAATCTTAAGACCCACAATTTGCTACCAAACAATCAAACTTGACCTTCATGGCAAATCCAACACCCATATGCGTCAAACAAACAGACCCTTAGGTACCGTTTGGTTTATTAATTGGAATCACTATGGGTTAGGGTTTAAGAATGAAATGAAATATGTAGAGGTATGATGATAAAAAAATGTTGTTTGGTGTAAAAAGTTGTGTTTCAATACTTTGGTTAAAATAAATAAAATAATTATTTCCTCTTTGTTTTATTCTTTCTCACAAACATTTGTACAAATAACAAAGTTCATGTTTTATTTATTTTATTTATTCCTGTATATATACGAATAGTGATATTGTATGAAACATGTCCATGTATATCTAGTTATCCATGGATACATGTTATCAAAAAGAAAAAACCCAATAAATTAAATATTAGATCCAATAAAACTCTCTCTTCGTGGGTATTTTCATCATCATCCCAATATTCATCATTCTTGTAATAGAAAGAAGAAACACAACAGATTTGAGACGAGATAGTAGCAGATCGGCGACAAACTAGGATCATTGACGATGAGCTATCCCTAACGACGTTGAAAGATAGACCGATGAAGAACGCGAAGATGATTAACATTGAACCGTAAGAAGAAGATGTAGTGATTTTTGTTATCGATGGTGACGTTATTAAAGATCCATGATTGTTTTTTAATTATAAAAGGAGTAAGATAATTATGATATAGGGAGTGGGCCAACACTCAGGAATGGATTTGTCAAACCTGGCTATTCTATCTGGTATGAGAAAAGTTTTATTTTTGGGTATTCTCAAAGTGATTCATGTAAACTAAACATGTGAAATCATTGTCAAACCCATTCCCCCATACCGATTCCCTCAAACCAAACAAGCCCTTAGTTTTCTTTTCTCCAATGACGCGTGGTTTAATTGTTTTTTTTGTCGTTTACACATTTTTTTGTTAATCATTTTGTTTTCTTAAGATGTTCACTAAGCAAAATTTAAACTTCAGAATTATTATGAGACTTTAATGCACCTGACCACTAGATCAACTTGCTATTTACATCCTTTTAGTTCCGTCATTCTATTCACAATAAAAAGGTAGTAAAATAATAAAGAGTGGCTCGCAGAATTAATTACGGCCAATTTTAATGAAAAAAGTAAATTCTAGTACATGCAAGAAAAGTTTGTTCACCTTCATATTAGATGATAGGTTAATCAAGCGGGTTTAGAGTCCATTAGGTTTAGGGTTATGTTAGCTTATTTACCAAGCCATGTTCTATTATAAATAGACACGAGATCTCATTATCTAAGCACACAAAAACACAATTCAATATTACATCACTTTGGTATTTAACATGGTATCAGAGCTTTAGGTAAGATCCACCAATAAATTTTCTCATCCTCTGGTTATCGGCTACTTGCCGGTGATCAGGAGGGATTCCGTTATTTTCACTTTATTTTTTGTTTAATTAGGATTTTATTTTTCGTATTCAATGCATAAACCTTAAACCCTAGCCGTAAAAAATTGTTAATTACAATAAAAAGAAAAAAATCAACAACCAAAAAAGCAATAAAAATTTATACTTTAGAAAAACTTCAACCAAAGTTTCATCGTTCTCTCAATAACTTTTTCTTTTAGTTCATTAAAGAGTATGTAACCAAAATGATACTATACTAGGAGCCCAATATTTGAAGTCATGCGACTAATTTCAGGCCCAAAACACTAAATCCCACATTAGTGTAAACACCCTAGCCGTAAGACCGTTGGATGACATACAATCCTAAATACATCCTTATAAACAAACATGCATTTCCTTGAGAAGAACCAAGTTCATCGTCTTTATTTAACACACACATCCCCAATTGTATATGATTGTTACCCCCAACTCAAGATAAATACTCTTATCTTAGGGTTCTTACCAAACAAGAAAAACCAAACATGCGATTACTCTTATCTCATACCATCTCTACTACATATAAAACATTTAGGACATTCTAAAATAAGAAGTCTTAAAAAGTTTAAGACCACAAAACATTTCTTCTTTAGGAAATCTATGTATTAATTTTGCTACAAAACTCATACATACACATATAATTAAAAGTTATAACTGAAAATTAAAATGTCTTTACGTGTAGTCAATTTCGTAACAGCCCATTTCACTTAACTTTTGTAACAGCCCATTAAGTAACATTAAATTCAATGACATCTATATATACCTACAAACATACAAAACACACAAACACCAGACCTCACCATCCTCTCCATTGATATATATACTCCTTCCGTCTCAAAATTATTGTCCTCCGACAAAAAACACACAGTTTAAGAAAAGTGTATTTATTACTGCTTTCTCTTTCTTACTTTTTGACAGAAAGACAGTTTTACCCTTAGCTATTTAATTAAAGTCTTCTTTAAAGTTTGTAATAATAATTTCAAACAAGGGTAATATAATAAACTTGATCAAACTTTCCTATCTATTTTTAGTAGTGTACAATTAAATTGGGACATCCCAAAAAGAAAACGTGGACAATAAAAATGGGACGGAGGGAGTGTATATATATATATATATATATATAGAGTAGGGATCCAGTGAGAAGTAAATTAAAATAAGAAGTGGTGAGAAGTGACTAATATATATATATATATATATACTAGATAGGTAATATAGAGGTAAGGGATCTCAAGGTGAGTAAGTAAATTAAAAAATCGAAGAGAGTGGCGTGAGAAGTGACTAAAACCACCTATTTGAGAAGCAACCAATTTGCATTGATTGCATTTATATTCAATTATATGCACCATTTCGAGTTTTCGAAAGTTAAATGTGATGTTTTTGATGGTGCAAATTGGATTTACATGATTTTAGCAGCATTCGGTGTCGAGGAACAAAAAACATGAAGAAATCATGAAATTGCAACTAATAAGATGATAAAAGCATCTAATTAAAAGCTGAAATAGCGTTTATTATTTTTTATAATGCATCTAAGATTATAGAGATGCATCCAAAATTAAGAGTCGTGCATCTCGATATGAGCGATTATAGTTACTTCTTATCCTTCTTATTTTAAGAAAACTTCTCATTTGATCCTGACTATATATATATATATATATATATATATATATATATATATATATATATATATATATATATATATATATATATATATATATATATATATATATCCAATCAAATCTTATCCATTGAAATATCTCTATACTCGTTAAACAATTAGTAAAAGCAGATGTCATAAATTTTGTCAAAGAAATGATAAATCCCTAAGAAGCTACGCAAGGCACACTAAACATTTCACGCAAAAAAGATCCCTTAGAAGGGAAATCCTATGCAGAGTTGGAATTGGTGCATTCCTATCAATATATCCTTTATTATTATGTTATTTGTCTATGGGAGATTAGTTGAATTTTGATTGTGGTAATATTGTGACAATAAATACAACGTTTTTTTATATAAAAAAAATGGGAATAAAATATCCTGTTTAGCTAAACGATTTCTAAACTCTAAATTAATTTAAATATAGCTCTTTTGTGTATAACTCTATCAAAACAGAGAGATGAGAGGACTATAATTTTATCTCTTGTTGAGAATATTGTTTGCAGAAATTACTACAAGAAAAACAAATATCTGAGAAAGAAAAAGCAGCTAAGATGATGTTGATTCATGATTGTGAGTCTATACATAACCGGCTTTTTGAGTGCCACGTGAATTTACTAATATGAAAGCACATATTTTATCTGCAATAATTCTTCATCTTTGCAATATGCTTTTAAACTCTTGCAAATATCCGATTATCAGATTGCAATTCTCCTTGTTGAGGTATGTCTTTTTAATGTTTCATAATGAGTTGACAGCGATCGTTTGTCATTCATCCACTTTCATTATTAGACCAAAATTGATATAATATTACAAATTCCGTTTAATTTTGGCTGTCTTGTGGGCAAATATTTGCTCATTGCACCAGTCCCACTTCTTATTGCAAGATGACAAACAGGAAGTTTCAACCATGACAGACATAAGCAAGGCCGAGAATTGTGGGACGGCAGTTGACTATGAACTGAAGAACGTGCTATCAAAGATTCTTATATATAACATCACGCTATGAAAAATAGTCAATTTTGTTGTTCATTATGCACTTAAAGTTAGCAGTTCAACTGGAAAGGATGATGCTGAAATTCCTGCAAAAAAATTAGACTTTAGGTATGAGATGAAAGTAGTGGTGTGTGCCATAATTACAAACTGCACAAGCCTTCGTTGTTTTGATTAATGTAACTGAAGTAGTCTGATTGTATGGTTCTCTAATAAATTAGATTGTAAGATGGTAGATGGTAGTTAAAGTTGTGTCATATTTGTTGCACGATGAGAACTCTTATTAACTTAGGTAGAAGAACGTCAGGTTGAATTCCAGTACAATCTAATTGAACTAGAAGGGTACTCACGTAATGCGGCGGCGGATACCCGGTGACTATTTTTGTGGTGAGCAAGTTCTAAATCCATTATAATGTAATATAGATTTGCATTAAAAATGAAGACATCATGAACGATATTGTTTCCAGTGTTGAGGTAAATTTTTTTATATATTTTGATATTTACTTCGTCACAACTAAATAATAAAGTCATGAAAAAAATAAATGAAAAACATTTGCTCGTGACAAAATTAGTCACGGGGTACCCGCCGTCGCATTATGCGGGTACCCTGCTATTTATGTTTTAAAGATGCTACTTGTGCTACTCTCTTTAATTTGAACCTTATGTTTATTTGGATGTGAAATAGTTTGCATTGTTATGGTTTATAGTTATTTTAATTAAAATTTGTCATTTTTTTGTAAATTTATTATTAAAAAAACGTATAAATGAATAGCATTTGTTCCTGGGCAGTTAATCTCGGCGAGATCTCGGATCTCGGACCTAGAAAAAATCTCGTTTCCAAATTTCGGTGGTAAATATCAGAACCGAAATTCTCGGCGAATAATGGACCGAGATTTTGGCCGTATATTTTGTGATATCGGAGCTCGGTGAGATAAAGAAAAATCTCGTATGGATTTTTTCTTTTTTTCTGGTAACCCACTTTTGAATGTCTTCGGTTTTTTCGATGGCAGCCCACATCGTTGTTCAAGTTGAATATTCTTATAGAATACAGAAAAGTAAGTTTTGTCATAGTAGATCTTGGAAAATTGTTGTTGATATCTTTTAAAGAAAGAAGTATAATAGATTGTAGAGAGAGTGAAAAATAAAAACTATATATCTATTGTCAGACCTATGCATCACGTGGATGTTTTTTTTATTTATTAAATGAGTACATGTCCACATACATCAAATAAAGATAAAAATAATGTGATAAATTAATTATACTTTTTTACTTTTCTTTTGAACGCGATTTTATTTTCAAAAAAACACTAGAAAAGGAGCGTAGAATTAGCAAAACAATAAGTATTAGGATTATTTATGCCATTCGTTCCAACTAAACGAAGCTTTAACATCTGAACCTACACCCAGTAAAATGAACTAGAAACAACACTACAAAAATAACGCCTTCGAATTGGAACTTATCAACAAAAAGGAGCTTGTTACGATACATCCATAACTGCCACCACATAGAATGATAACACACCTTCTAACAATCAATTGTAGATTTCGCCGCAATACGTCAAAGACACTATCCAAGAATACCACACAACGTAGCAATGAAGAAGGTAAATTAACATCGCATAAAGCGACATTCCACCATAAAGATACCTTGCGAGCAATCTATTTTGACAAATGACACCGAAAGAACAAATGCTCCGAAGACTCGACCCCGCCATCACAAGCAGGACACAAAATGGAATGAATATCAAAACCACTACGAAAAAAGATAAATAAAAAAAAAAAAGAAATGTAAAAACCTCATTATTAAGTCCATCAATCATGATTTTACCATGCAAGAACATTCACTTTAATCGAGACGTACATAAACCCCCCAATTCTTTGAGCAAACCCTCGAAAGCGCGTCTCATCGAAAACCTTTCCGGAATATAAATACACCGAAAAATCACCCGAGAGAGTATAATTAAAAAAAGAAATGAAATAAGTATAAAAAAAAAAAAAGAATCATGAAAAAAATAGAGTAAAGTAGAGTTTAAAAAAAAGAAAAAAAAATAAAAAAAAAACATTTAAATAAAAGAGTAAGTAAAACAAAAAAGAAAAAAAAAGTATATATAATAGTCAAATAATCATCGAAAAAGAATAGAACAATTTGACAAATCAAAAGAAGTAAAAGCCATACAATAAACAATAAAAGAATAAACTACCTAAAAAAATCACCTCAAAATAAACAGATTTATCAAAAACAAGCCTACTCTCAGATCAGAAAAAAAAAATTAAAAAAAACCTAACACTCTAATTCCAAAACCCACCTATCGGCCATATAGCACTACAAAAAAACTAGCTAATCATATCAGAAAGTGTCGAGGTTGAAATCTGATCAGCTCCACCCCAAACATACGATCGCAAATAGACTCCCCAGGCTAGGGTCATTTAACTTCGTATAAACATACACCGATTTGCACGACTCAAGAGCATATAACCATGTGAAATAGACTTCAGAAATACCTTCAACTACACAATTAAGCCCAGTATCAGTAATAGTATTCTCCCATCACCCAGCATATACTGCCCTCATACAAACTAAAATGTTCACCCATTGACTACATAAAAACCTTATACTATCATGCACAATGACTCAGTCCGCAATCCTCCACCAAAATAATGCGCCTATCCACGTTCCCATCCCTCACCGAGAATTAGCCATTATCACATTGACCCAATAAGGAGTTTTTTGTGACTTAAAACCTCCAAAACCATTTAACCATTAAACCTCTATTTAACGCATATAAGCTAGACACCCCAAGACCACCATGATCAATAGCAGTCAAAACTCTACTCCATTTCACCCACGTAGCTTTATTGCTGCCTAGCTCGTGACCGTTAAAAAAATGACTACGAATAGATTCCAACATATTAAGAACACTCGAAGGAACTTTAAAAATGGAATAGTAAAAATAGTGATCGAACATAACACCGACTTTAAACAACGATAACCGTCCTCGTCAATGGTATAAAGCTTACATCGATCCATAGTTGATAATCTAATTTCTACCATATCTCAAACACACTTCCAATCACACACCCGGGACATTTTGGACTCCACTTAGTCCCTAAATACAAGAACGGGCTTTTGAGAGTAAGGCATCCAAGTTTAGAAGCTGCATGTTTCACCTTCTCATCCTCCACATTAACTCCCATAATCTTACTTTTGCTCATGTTAATTCTAAGACCGATGCACTATAAAACAACCCAACAAAATGAATGAAGAGATATAAATGTACCAACACTCCATAGTCCCACAAACACCGTGCATCATCCCATAGAACTATTTTCGATAAACTGCAACTGACTGACTGTAACAGTAATACCCTTAGAACATTTCCATCGTCAACAACCCGCTGGAAAGATATATGAAAACTTTCCATAAAGAGAATGACAATAAAAAAGAAGGATACAAATGGGACCACCTTACTTCAAACCTTTGAAGAATTGAAATTCTTCGGTAGGACTGTCGTTAACAAGAATAGAACCTCTTGAAGACCTCAAGCACTCCTGAATCCATTTACACCATTTATTTCCAAAACCAAACTTTTTAAGAACATCATCCAAAAAATCCAAACTTACCGAATCATAGCTTTTCTCAAATCAACTTGAAACTAACGACTGTGCTTTTTCATAAATTTTGCACATTGCATTACCTCATTAGAAGAATTAACAGACCATCTAAAAACTGTCTCCTCGACGAATAAAATCCGAATTTAACTCAATTCAGTAATTATCCCAAAACCCCGACAAGTCGACATCTCCAGAAAAAATATAGCACCAAACCATATAAATCATCCAATGATGCTAATTGTCCTAAAATCATTAACCAAGAATAGCATCAGAACTTTCGCGATCAAAGCAACAAAGAAACTTACAACCTTTAGGAAATATCACTCACGAGTAAAAAAAGTGTAAACAGCACCGAGTAACACACCTCTTTAATAGTCTCACCAAAATGACGATAGAAAACCGAACGTAGAACCCGACGGACCCATGGGAGTAAGTCCATACACCAATCCCACACCGCCGTGTTTCCAACTCTTGTCTACTAGTCACATACACATTCAGACCCTCCTGATTGCACGTTAAAAGATATCTCAGATAGCTCATCTCAACGAGTAGTCATCGACCACCCAATAGTTTCTCGAATCTTTTCCGAAAATTTATAGAAGAAATTCATTATTTAACATCGTGCGTCATATCATTCCACCACTCCATCTTACCATGTCTCTCCCTCGAATATTCTCTGGGTTACGTTTTTTGTTCAGCATCCCGTGAAAGAAACGAGTATTCTCATCCCCTTCAACAGCCCACTTAATCTTCGCCTTTTGCCTCTCATATCCAAAGCATGAAGATGATCTAGTTGTTGCATAGAATTAATCACCTCCATCCTTTTTGTAACCACCGCATCCGTCCCATCACCCTTGTACAATAACCACATCCAACATCCAAAGCTCATCCTTGTATCTATCAACCAATTCCTTTCGGTTAGGCCGATTACTTTTGATCCATTCACGAATCTTTACAACATATATTCTCATCTCATCTACCCACCATATTTCCATCCCATTAGACAAAAAAAAACATCACAAGGTAGCTATAATCCACGTATCCACAACAAATTTACTAATCCATCCAATTCAAGCCAGTTAGTTAAAAAACCAAAAAGAACCGTACCATAATTCATTTTGCTGCCATTCACGGAGAATAATAGGGCGATGATCATATAAATACCTTCTCAAGTAGTGAAAACAGACTAAAATGTAGGACAAATAGTAAACATATTTCTGACTATAAAAACCTATCAAGTTTACTCACTTCTCATAGCATGACTTATGACACCGACGTGAAGTACTTCCGCCTAAGAGGAACCCTCTTCAAGACCCGCGTAACATGAAAGAGTTAAACTCTTTCGCCCCCTTAACTGTTAACAATCGTGACCCAAACCTATTATGGATTAGTAACGAACCACATTACATTCGCCCAAAATAGATCACACACCATGTCCACAGATTCATCACATGCAACAAACAATCCCACAACATCCGTTTATCTCATCTGAATTATAAAGTAGCATATCACCGCAAAGATATTGAGGAGATCATACCACTTTTCTGCCACACTCCACCGAACGAATGCCCAAAATTAAACCGAAATAGTGAGTACTATTCAGAAACGAATTAGGATCCCACACACAAAGGATCCCACTAGAATTACCAACTGAGTTGCTATGGATGAAGCCAAAAGCATAATTCCCCCAACACTTTCTTACACAAAAAACCTCCATCTTCTCCATCTTGGTTTCTTGAATCGCCAAAAAATTCACTTTATTTTTAACACACAAGTCTCTGACCCAATATTTTTTGGCCTTTTGGGCAAGGCCTTAAATATTAAGAGAAAGAAAGTTCATCGATCAACCATCGACACTCCATGTGATGCAATGAATCATCATGACAAAATTATATACACAACCCACCAATATTATACCCCGAAAGTTTTAGACCCACAGTTCACAACATCTTCATACAAACCCAAAAATGAAACCCCCGTACGTGGAGCCTCTGACTTTTTAAATCTCACAGATTGAGATTCAGCACCCTTAGATCCCAAGTTAACACAATCATAATCACTTCCCGTGTTGTTCTCATCCGCATTACAATTCACTGATTTGTCTCCATGAACACTCCTATCATTTTCCTCATCATTAGGTGTGAAACCCGGAGGATATTTCAAGCTTTGGTCCTCTACAACCACGACTCGTATTTTCTTTTCTATTCTTCTTTAATAAAGAGTACACACCAAACGGATCATCTGACTGATCCTCCTTCATTCCAATAGACTCATCAAAATTCGTTTCTGGAATCTCAGCCACATCACTATTTTCACCACAATTCTCCGCATCATCTGTCTTATTAACACCTTCCATAAAACACTAGTACTTTCAAAATTCTCTTCATACCACAGCTTCGCTCGAAATAATCGTGGACCAACCAGAAACCTCCTTAGCTCGTATCAAAAACCGTTTTCACGGAAAATAATCTTGAAGTTCTCATAGATATTTGTATGCATCTTCGTATACAAGCACAGCCGTTTTGAATGATAGCAATTCTCCTCCTGATCATCAACATCCAATAAATCTTCCCATTTCTCAGGCATGTCTTTTGAATGAAATTTTCCCTGACCAAACTTGTTGAGGTAGGAACCCCTTCTCAACCTCAACCCAAACTAATTGCTAACCATCATGCTTAAAATCAATAGACGCATCTCTCATTTATAAAACCAGTGAACCCACCCCCACGTTATTCCGAAATAAGTCTTTAGATTAGGAGAAATAAATTCACAGTCAACACCCAAAGTTTCTCCCATTACTTGACTTTTTAAAAATGTTTCCCCCCCCCAGACAAATCCTTTTCATTTTGTAAAGCCGTTTGAGTTAGTTAAAGAAGCGAACTCTTTCACTCTTCCCAGCAACGAATTCGTTAGGTCTTTCGAATACAAACACTCCTCATCCAATACAATCACAGGAGTAGAATCACATTCCACTGACCCTGACCTAGTATTAGATTTCACCACATTAACAAACGATTTCCCATATCCCCACCGTCCTTACGAGGAACATGGTAACCACCCCTATGCGATTCAACATTCTTCTTCTCAGTCGCCTTATTACTATTTAAAGGAGGCATATGAAATCTTGCAATATTAGCATGGAATTTTGAACGGTCTACCCAAATCGTACATAAATTACTCACCAAACGATCCACATTGAAGACATTTATAAAACGAACAAAACCAAACCTCTTACCCTCTTTCAACCGTTCTTCATAAGGGAATGGAATGAATCGACAAACATTACCGAGATGGTGTTATTATAAGCATGAAACAATTCCTTAGCAGTAAACGAATCAGGAAAAATTCTCGGCGATATTGGACGAGATTTTGCCGAGATTTTGATATCGGATCTCGGTGAGATAAAGAAAATCTCGTTTTTGAATTTTTTTTCTTTTTTCTGGCAACCCACTTTTGATGGTCTTCTTTTTTCTGGCAGCCCACATCGTTGTTCAAGTTGAAGATTCATGATACAGAAAAAGAAATTTTGTAGTAGATCTGGAAATGGTGGTTGATATCTTTTGGAGAAGAAGATAATAGTGGAGAGAAAGTGAAATAATAAAAAATATATATCTAGTGCAGTCACGTGATGTTTTTTTTATTAAATGGGTACTTGCCAGCACATCAATAAAGAGATAAATAACGGATTAATTTAATTATATTTTTTTACTTAGTGGGTTGTGACTAGACTTTTTATTTTTGGAAAAAGATCCTCTCATGTTCAAATAAACATGAGAGAATCCTTATCCTTTATCTTTATACTTGAGAATTATTATAAAAGTGATTAAAGTTTTATAAAACTTAATACTCATTATTGTTAATATGGTACATTGTACCAGATTTATGTTTAATCTTTTATGATTTTAATATATATATTTAATATTCTAGATAATATAAAAACCGATATCTCATTGATATCTCACCGCGATAACCGTTATTTCAAATCTCGGTCCTGAAACGATATTTGAAATCTGACCAAGATAACTGCATAAATTTATTCACAAAATGAAGTTATCGAATACCTGTCGTCGCATTGCGCGGATACCGTCTAGTAAACCTTATCTTTGCTTTACGTGTCATATGAATAAACAAAAAGTACAATGAATGCATTAGTCAACAAAAGTTTATGAAAGAAACATTTCACTTTTTGCATTTTACCCATGAAAAAAGTAATGCACCACAATGACTTGGTTAAAAACTCAGATGCTTATGAATACACTTGCAGGTTGGAAAGTTTGTGATTCTTTATAGCATTTTCGAACCATCCATGTGACAATCATGACTTGAGCAGGTTAGTCAAACCGTTAGTGTTGACTTATGTATCTATTTCAATGTATGGGTTATGTGTTATTTGTGATAATATGTGTTTATATGTGTTTATGTGGGATATGTGAGATTGGATAATCAATCCATTGAGCGTGATCGTCTCAATGAAATTGGATTTGTGTTGGATTTTGTAAAGTTCATTTCGTTCACTTTTGGTGACAAGGAAATGATTTCGGTGATTGAAGCGGTTTCGCGTTAATTGTGTAAGTAATTATACGTATACGTATTTATGTGTTAGTAATGTTAGGTATGAATAGGTGTTAGTAGTTAGAATAAGAATGAAATGTGAATTTCTATTTTTGGAAAGTTAGGTTAAAATAAAAATGAAAAGTTATTTATTTTAAAAGTCTAGTAAATTGCGTTTACGCAAAAAGGTATACTCAAATAAGCTTAGGTTTTTATAAAAACTTAAGGTAATGCAAATAATTAAGTAATTAATAAATAAATAAAATAAAAAAATATATATATAAAGGGGAAATCGGCCAAAAAGAAAGGAAGGAAAAAAAGGAAAACAAATCCTACTCTAATTAAAATTGGTAAAAGATATCTATCCTAAACCTTTTTGTAAACCTTATAAATACCAAAAACCCTTCTCCCCCTTGTTTTTAATTGTCCCAGCCGAATTTTATCAAAGGAGGAAGAAGAAAAATATTTTTTTTCAAGTTTGGTGATTTTTGTGTTCAAGATTCGAAGATTTAAGGTATAAATTATAATCCTTTGAGTTAATTATCATTAAAAACATGTAATAATTATTATGATGGATAATTAGGGTTTCATAACATCTGTAATTAATGATATAATAAACATGTTATAATGATTAGGGTTTAATTAGGATCATATGGGTGTATTCGTTAGGGTTTAGATCGCGTTAAAACATGATTTAGATTGGGGCAGAATTTAGGGTCTCAATGATGGTAATAGCTTTTGTCAAGTTTCCGGTGTCTATAACGTAGCTCAGAGAGTCTAGTTTTCAGAACATCCGGCCTCGAAGGTTTTTGAGGTCGGGAAGTCATTCAAACGTTGGTTGTAAGAAAAGTTGTCAAAGCAGTAAATACGGGTCAGATTTAGGTCAGATTACGAGGTTTAAAACCCCCACTTAAAATTCAAATTTAGCTCATCCCTTCTATAGGAGTTTAGTTCTATGTGTCTATTAGAAATCCCCCAAAGTAGAGCTTCTGATTTGGAGTCTAAGTATGATTTTTAAGTCCAAACTTTTTAGTGTGCAATCAGATCCGAATTAGGACTGTTTTGAAGTTTGATTTTCTTAGGAGTACTTGTGCATGTAAATGGCTCTTGGGAATCATGAGGTAGTTAATATACTCATAAATGAACATAGGTGATTTTTGGTATGAATTATGGAGGTCAGTAAGTAGATGTTTTGAGTACGTTAAGTAGTTAAAAATTTGCAGTTTTGAACAAATTGTGATAGCTAGTAAAACTGGTTAATTAAGTGGTTCTAAGTTTGGGTTCAATGGTGTCGGGGTGACCCATGGGGTTAATAAAACACCTTATACGTCCATCATATGATTGTTACATATGCATTAAGCTTTTGGCTTAATAGCATGTAACACGAGTTATTTTGTTGTATAGATTGTGCTAGTTGTTTGTGAAGCTTATTGTTGGAATCTTTTAGAAAGCTAAGCAAATGTGAGTTTCATAGCCCATTTTTCTCATGTTATTTTGGGGTGAGAATGATGCTTGTTGCCGTGTTAAAATATTTTTAAGCTTGCTGTAGTTATGTGTTTGGGTATCGGTGGGCACGGTTCTGTCCCGTTGTGTTGCGATATGTATGTTTGGTATTGTGGATCCCATATTGCAAAACGATGGGGTGAAGGGATGGTACACAAGACTGCGTGAGCTAATCTATGAGGACATGTTACCGAAACCATATGTAGTTGATATGATTGTGGATCGTGGGCATGTTCCGTCCCGTTGTTGTTAATTGTTGTCAAGAATTGTTTTGGTAATTGCAGCAGCTAATTGAGAGTTTATTTTGGATATTGTTGTATGTCGTAAACCTATGATTCTCGCTTAAATTTATGTTGACGTTTTAAGCATCATTTTCAGGTGAGCTTAATGGTGCTAAGATATAGCGAAATGGCTAGAAGAGACCGAAGGATGCTTGGAGTTTATTTATGCTTTCTGTTTGAATAAATGCGTTTGCATGAATTGTTTGGATTATGTTTTGCATGTCATTTATTGACGAGACCTCTTTCTCATTAATAAAGACACCGTTAGGTTTTGGGTATTGTTATGACACTTTGTGTCTTTGCTTTACTTTAGTTTTCATTTTATTATTCTCTATATAGACACCATGTGTTATGATGATATCCATTCTTGTTTACGTCTCGCGTTTCCGCCTTGGCGGGGTGTGACATTTTATTCTAAACCAGATTTCTTTAAATCTTAGTTTTTGTGCTCGTATCCAAGTTTGATCTATACCTTTGTTGGCTAGAAAGGTAACTCTTGGATCATAGTATTAATTCTATATTACTGATAAGTAGTTATTCATTAGTCTACCTTTCAATATTTTATAAATTACGAGTTCGAATCAATGATCACATTCACAGTACTATGCGTTATGAAGTTGCTTTCAAATAATTCCATACAAGAAGATGCCTTAAGAATTTATATAAAGGACCTTGAAGTATCAAAATCTTTACAAAAATATTGTCACTAATATAATAAAGCTTGTTAAAACTATTCTAGTTCTTAATAGTTTGACTCTTCAATAAAATAAAATAAAAAGATATTTTAATAACATGAAGTGTTGTGTAATATTTCTAGTTTTAAAGATTCAACAGATTAATATAATGTTAACAAACGGTTAGAGTTTATAAAGCTCAAAACGAACCATGTTCGGTTAAACATAAGTCTTGTATAAATATAAGTTCATGTTTTTTTATAAATACAAATCTATATCAGAATTAGTATTAGTTCATGACCAAATATTGCTTTTTTAGAGCTTAGACCAAATTTTTATTTTTTAGAATAATACTAATTCAGCAGTACACTTTACATCTAGGCTCTTATAAGTATTTTTACTTGTATTAGGTCACGCCTAATGAGGTCTACGTTCGAGTATTGCATTTACTGATACTCGTTGTACTCATTCTTGTACCCACGCTTTAATCATAAAGGTGAGTCTCATAGCCCCCGTTTTACTTGTTTTCAACTGTTTTGGGGGAGAATACATGCTCGTTACAAACTTGTTTACTTATTTGTACTCGTTTACAAACTTGAATACATACTCGTTTACATGCCCGTTTATCTTATTTATACTTTGTGAGTTTATAGCCTCATGTTTTACTTGTTTTACACATATTTTTGGGGTGAGAACATGCTTGTTTACAAATTCAGTTACATGATTGACTTAAACTTGTTACATACTCTTTTACAACTCGTTTACAAATTGGTTTACATACTCATTTACATAGTTCGCTATGGGACACATTACTTGACTTTATTTTTGGTCACAAATACATGCTTTACTTTTGAAATAATTACGGATTAGCTTAAGCGGATTGAACTGATAACTACAAGTTAATGCCCGGGTGTTCTTGGAGGAGACACCTGCGAGGGATACATATTCATTAATGCTCGGATGTTCTTGGAGGGGACACCTGCGAGGGGTACATATTATATTCAATTGCCCGGGTGTTCTTAGAGGGGAAACCTGCGATAGGTACATATGATTTTCATTACTGTCCGGGTGTTCTTGGAGGAGACACCTACGATGGGTACATAGTGCATCGGTTTCATGAACTTAGAGTAATCGTAATCACTCATTGTGCAATACATACTTGAAACATTTCGTGCTAGTTTTAATTATCATGCATACTTTGAACAATTGCGGTCCAACTTTCATACATACATTTTTGGTGACTATTATCAGGATTGAAATAGTTATGCACGCTTTACAAATATTTGATCCATCATTTACATTTACAAAAATCTATGAACTCACCAACTTTATGTTGACCTTTTAAGCATGTTTTTCTCAGGTGAATTAGATGCTTGGCTTTCTTGATGTGCATTGGAGTCTAAAATTTCAAGATTTTATACATGGATTTCTACTTAGATACGAATGATCAAATCTCGTTGTGTTGCTTTCAAGCTTTTCATTGTGATGCAATTATGGGACAAATGTTATATCAATTTCAAGAAAATCAACGAGATTACTTTTTTAAACGACACATTTAGAGGTCGTTCTCTTGTATCTTCTGCTGTTGTATTATGAAGTAACGCCTCCGGACATATTTCCGTTGCGACACATTTTTAGGGGTGTTACATATTGGTATCAGAGCACTAGTTATAGAGAACTAGGTTGCATGTGTTACCTAGACTATAACCGTTTTCATAAACATTGCATCACATCAAACATTTTCAAAGTGCATACACACTACTTGCTTACTTGCTCACATTACGTGTTACATTAAGTGCTTACATGACATACATATATATATATATAATATATATATGCTTACATCTTTTGCGTATATCGTACGTTTATTTATATAAATATCTCATTTATACCTCAGACATTGTAAGTTACACAATGGTCTCATTTTACTTCTTAGACATTGTGAGTTGCACAATGGTCTCACTTCATTCTCAAACATTGTAAGTTAAACAATGGTCTCTAAGAATATTATTTTCTTCATAGCTTTATACAATATCGTATTACACGGAGACCGTCATAATTTTTGTTTACATAGAATTATGTATGAATCTAAGTATTACAAGTCTTGTATGGGCGGGACTTGTAATATGAGGATTGATATGATAATTGCTATGTTAACAAAGCCCGTCACAGTTCTGTTTACATGGGATTATGTATGAATCTAAATATTACAAGTCTTGTATGGGCGGGACTTGCAATAGGAGGATTGATATGATAATCGCTATGTTGACTCGTTCATAGAGACCTTTACCTTGTTTACTCTAACCGAGTACTCATTAACTATCTTGAACTCTAGGTCGATATTCCTTGGTAGTTTTACTACCCGCCTCCGAAGACGAGTTTTAAACACTCGCCCCATACTCATTAGAAGCACATGCATCGTCATGTTATCTATCACTTTGAAGGTTATTTGAGTACGCGTATTGCATCAGAAATTATTAAGTAGGATGATTTATAATCTCTTTATTTGAAAGGATTGGAACGCCTCTTTAGTTAAATAAAGAAATTGTAAATCCCTTAACCATAAGTTTATCATTTCTTACTTACATAATAATGAGTGGGCTTAATGGTATCCAATATGACACGAGTATGAACTCGAACCCGATAATCACCGGAATCCGTTAAAGAGGTCAAGAAACACAATTGTGCTTTACCACTCAGCATAATCTTAAGGCCTCACTTGGAACTACCTTATCCCATTCTTAAGTTATTACTTTTGCCGTTACAAATCTTTACGATCATGAACTGTTCGTGGAACTAACAGACTTGTTACACACTTGAACTAATGGAGTTGATTCATCCTCGAACTAACGACTAAGAGCCATATTCCATTGTTTATTGCATAAGCTCTCCCGCGAGCTCCTCTCATTTGTTGACCTATATTCTGGGGATATTGTTTCTCGAAATATCCTCACTCTCCGCATCTCATCACCGTTTGTTATAGTTATTGTTGTTATGGTTGCTGTTGTTTGGTCCTGGAACGGTTCACTAGTGCGAAGACTTAAGTCGGGATACATCCTAGCTTGTACAACTTTATCCAATAGGTAATGCAACCCCCTTAGACTAGATAAACACCTATCGACGAAAGAGATAGTCGAACTATTTATTTCGGGCCACTAGTAGGAAGACTTAGGTCGCGATCCATCCTGGTACTGCCAAGTAAGTTGAGTACTTACATCCATTAGCCTCGTTCGTTATTAATCATCGAATATTACAGATATCATAAACGAGACTCCGTCCTGGAACATTTAAAACTTTATACAAACATACTCACGCGACTACACTTTCTCCTTCGATGTTTTCACTATTAAGAGACTTTCTTCATGACGCGGTTATATCAGTCATAAGATCTGTAATGATATTTTTGAGATACCTATTTTGATGGATTAAATATCCTGGTCAAACTTAGCCAAATTTTTTGGGTATATGGAGAAGTGTCGAAACATCTAATTTTGCTTTATTAAATCTTAAATCTTTTCTTGGTCACACAAACGGTTAACACAAATCTAATCCCGGGACGAGATTTCTTTAAGGGGTAGGTACTGTAACATCCGGCAATTTTCAGAATTTTAAAGGACTATTTTACCCTTTGACTTTTTGGGTCTGACTTGACTTTTTGACTTTTGACGTCTTATTATCGCATAAAAACGATTACCGCGTAACCGGTAAAATTTTCGGAACATATTTTAATAATAAATCATATTTGTTATTACATACCTCGAGTACAAATTTATTTTTAAGCTTATTTGACTTGAAAACGACAAAATATACATTATTCCTAAGTTGACTTATCAAAAACGAACCACTAAATCATGTTTTCACGACTCGGACTCTAAAACAATTTAATGTAAAACGACATTCCGGACAACTTTTTAGTTTTGACCGAGACCCGAAAACAGCTAGAAAGTGACTGAAATTCCCTCGCAAGATTATAGAAACAAGAAAATAATTAAATTATATTTAATTAACACTTTTTATTAAATAAAAATATTTAATAAATTAGTCATTGATATGTGCTAAAACA
>BQNB010128813.1:4998-19220 GCA_026074375.1 Tanacetum coccineum
TTTGGCAGTTTTTGTCTGTTTTTGGTCATTTAGGCTCGTTTTTAGAGGTAAAAGATATGTGTAATTAAGCACTTATCAAGTATCCCCCTTTTTTATGATGACAAAATATAAACTCATTTTGTATAAAGTAAAAATTTCAAGTTATTAATGAGTTTTAATCTATTTTTCTTCCTTTTTGTCGAATCCAAAAAGGTTAATCGTCGAGATATAAAGAGAAAGAATATGACGATGCCAAGACTCCCCCTTGATGTATACTTCTCCTCGTTTGGGGCACTAAAGGATCGAGCTTATGATGTTTTGCTACAAAACCGAGTTAGAAATACACGTGTAAGAAAATATTTCTAACAAGTAGCAAGATTACGACAAATATATGCAAGGCTAAAAATGGAGATAAAGAGAGGATAGCCATGTAAAATATAATGCATCGTTTCACCCATAATAATAGAAGAAATTCATTCAAAATATATAAAAATTCATACATGCATAACAAGACAACTTCATACATAAAGTAAGCTTATGCATGATAATATGAATTTCTTACAATATTTAGATATACTAAGATTAAAACACTACTACCCTAATGGTCTTAATACTTAATAAATCCTAGATGATTCTTGAGTCATAGATAGTGGCTTTGAGCAAAAGGTTGGTTAAAACATTATTTAGAAGAATTAAAGATGTTTTAAGGATGAGGTAGAGAGGGTAAGGCAATGGCGGAGATATGAAGATACTCAAGGTGAGAAAACATTAGGTTCATCTCATCCTTAAAAGTGAAAATGAGATTTTTGTTGTAAAAACAACAAAGACAATTGACCCCATGATAGTCAAATGTGTTGAAGTAAATGAGATGACCCATGAGAGGTGGTTGTGGTGAAGGTGGTGAAGGAGTATCAAGAATGTGATCAAAAGGAGTAATTGGGGATAATGATAGAGTGACATCAAAAGAGGGATGACTTTAAAGTGTTGGGTTTGAAGGTCTTGGAGGAACATCCATGATATCATTAAGAAAGGGATTGGATGGTTGAGGTGAGGGTATGTCATTGGAGGAAGGAGGTCAGGATTGAGGTTTTGACTCAAATAAGGAAGAGGTAGTGCCAAAGGTAGATGATGTATCTTTGGTTGATGGAGTTTTTGATGGTGCATTTGGTGGAGATGGAGATGAGGATTTTGTTATGGGAGAAGGTGTAGTTGTGTCATCTTCTTCACTAGAGAGGTCCATAAAGAGTTGTCTTGGTGGAATAATGGTTAGTTTGATTTTCTTAGAGGGGTCAAAGGAAGAGGCTTGTGTGGATGCCATGGAAGTAGAAGATAAATGAAGAAGATGATTGTGAAGATGGTAAAGGTGATGACTATTTATTTTGGAGGTAGTAGATTAAAGAAGTAAAGCATGGGAAGTTGAAAGTTTGATTCCAAAAAGTGTTTAACAAAATGAAAGAAAATAGTTGAGTTATAGAGTGGATAGTCAACTGCACAAAAAATCAGGAGAGACATAGTAAAAAAACTCATGAACATGATGGCGGTCCCATAAATGTACTGGCGGTCCTAGATATATATATATATATAGGTGCTACCCAATATTTATGGGGGCCGTTTTATGGAAAAACAAAGATTTTTACCAGGTGCTCAGACCTTCAATCCTATGCAGAATCATGCTATCTTGGAAAATCTTTTGCAGCCAAATCTATCTCCTCAAGAATCATCTATTATTTCCTAGATATTAAAATTTAAATTAGGAATCAATTATAGGAATATGACTATGAAAATAAATAAGCATGCATAATATCATAAGTTTAATAACATAAAGTGTCAAAGCATGCAAATCAGTTTAGGATGATAAAATGGAATGATCATCCAAGACAAGTTACGTTGCCCAAATTAACTTCTAAAATCCTACCAAATAGCATAAGTTAAAGTTCCTAAGCATAGATAATAAAAGTAAGTACCAATAAACATAAAAAAGTAGTAAATATAAATATATTGTCCTATAGAAATTATTCAAATTGCTCATTTCTTCTTCTTCCTTCATAGGTTCTTAATTCCTTTCCCGATTGACAGTAGCCCACCACGTTGCTCATCTCGCAATTGAACTTGACGGTTGAGTATTTCGGTTTGACGAGTATAAAAAGGTTCCATGTCTGGTTCAATATTGGGTGGGTTTTCAAAGACTCGAGGAACCTCATTTGTTACTGAATTAACAAAACGAGTAGGGAAAGGAGTGCTTGCACGTGAGGTCCCTTCGTCATTTCCATCATTATCATCATCGTTAGGATAAGAGGAGGATGGTTGACCAAAGGCAGATGAGGAAGAAGTGGATGGACGATCTCTTCTCGTGCCATAATCCTTTCGAGTCTTTTGCTCTTGTTGAGTGGCAAGAGGATATATGACACGATCGTACAAGACATAACGAATGTTTGACAACTCAGGATTTACAGATATGACATACTTAAACAATCGGGTTAATAACATACCGTATGGTAGAATTAACTGAGGTTGTTTAGTGACAAACTCCATTTGTTTTGCAATAAAATATGCAAGATTGTAATGCTCGGACCTAGCAATACAATAGAGCATGTAACAAAGATGCGCGAGGACATGATCCCGATTACCTCCCAAACAAAAGACATTTTCCGAATTATTTCGACCTAGGTGTTCATTATAGAGATGATTTCACGAGTTAAAATTTTGTTTTCTTCAACATCAATGACCTTGTCATGATGGATACGAGTGATCGGACCCTCACGTTCCTCTTGAATATAGTTTTTGATTTCATCGGGACAAGGAGGGTTGGTTTTATAAGGACCACTCGTAGGAACACTATATTGCAAGTCGTCGAGTGACCACTTGTCGGCAAAAGAGCAAGCACCATTAAAGGGAATACCAAGGATTTGACCAAATTCTTCGATTGTGTAAGAGAAGAATTGGTTTTGGATGACAAACTCGATTATCTTTTGACCCTCTAAAGTATAGTTGACTTGGTATTGATTACAGAACTCGAGAATAAAACGTGGACAAATTTGCTCATTGATTATAAGAAGACAATCAAACCCAATATGACTAAACATGGACTCAACATAGACTAGATCATCAAAATCCAGATAAACCCTCATTAATGCAATGATTTTCAAGATTTATAAGCATTTCTCTTAAAGGTGAGGTGTATTCATGTAAAATGATTAGAATGTAGCTTTTTATGTTTTGGTGATCTTCGACAGTTTTACGAGGCATGGTTACCTAAAAGAAGAATAATCCCATGTTTTATTATTATGAACTCATCATGTTAACAAGAATTTGTGCTAGTGTGTGCCTATATGTAACAAATGTGGAGTAACGGTTAACTCGACTCTAAAAATAAAACCTAAGAGTTAACCAAAACGCTCCTTAGTTTAATTTTGCTCATCCAAACATGTCGAAAAATACATATGAATTGTGTATCTTGAATTTTGTTCATGAGATCATTATGCATGTATGCAAAAACGTTTTTAGGATGTATTAACAATGCTTTAAAACACTTTTATGGTGTTTCAAACGTGAGTGATTTTGAAAGAAAATTAGGGTTTTGTGCGAAAACATTTTTTTTGACAAACACACTTCAATTATGTAAATCCTATGTCTACGGAAAGCATATTAGTTATACATTGTGTTATCATAGTCCTAATTGCACACAAACATAAGAAAAATAAAAATCCCCAATTTTGAATTTTTGTTCAACATGAACCCAAGACATAAATTTGAAAGAAAATAGTTGAAATGACTTACAATTGATGATATTTATGATGTTAAGATTGATTATTGGTGTTGATTTGATCTTCAATTAGTGTTTTAGTGGTTGATTTTAAGGTTTGGAGGGTTTTGGTTTCGTGTTTCGTCAATAGCTGCAGAGAGGGAGTGTTTGTTTTTGTGTTTTACAAAATGAGGGTGACATCCATTAAGTCTCGACTAGTGGCGGTCCCATATCGATATGGGGGTCTCCCAATTTAATCATGGGTCCGCCCACGATATGGGGGCGCCTCTAGTGAAGGTGTTTTGGACTTGATTTTTTACTAGGAATTTTACTGAAGGAGTGACGTTTTAATTTGCATTTCGCGAATTAAAATTACTTAAAGTACTTCGGATGAAGTATTTAAGTTGTCACGACACGAAGTGGAACATGGACTAGAATCGAGACAGATGAAAAGAAGGACAAGTTTCGGAATGTGTTCCATCATTTCTAAACCAAGACGGCACTTTTTCGATAGAGATATGTCCTTTCTGGACATTATCACGAAGAAAGTGGTAACAAATTTCGATGTGTTTAGTTTGAGAGTGTTGCACCGGGTTTTTGCTAAGGAAAATTGCGCCTTTATTGTCGCATATAATTGGGACGTCGTCAAGTAGAATGTCGTAATCGATAAGAGCTTGTTTCATCCATAGTTCTTGTTGACATGCCTTTCCGGAGCTTACGTATTCAGCTTCGGTAGTGGATATAGCAAGAGCGGTTTGTTTCTTCAAGAACCAAGTTGTCAAACAATATCCCGCGAACGTACAAATACCGCTAGTGCTCTTTCTGTCCACATAATCTCCTGCATGATCGGAGTCAGCATATACAATGGTTTCTATGCTGGTCCCCTTAGGATACCATAATCCTAAGTGCATAGTGCCTTTAATGTATCAGAAGATACGCTTAACTGCTTCAAGATGAGAGGTTTTGGGATCCTCTTGGAAGCGTGCACAAAGGCAGACACTAAACATGATATCGGGCCTACTTGCCGTTAGGTAGAGTAAACTACCTATCATGCCTCGATACTTGGTACTATCTACCGACTCACACTCTTCGTCTTTCGTGAGTTTAGTATCCGAGGACATGGGGGTTTTCATTGGTTTAGAATCTTCTAAGCCAAATTTCTTAAGCATTTATTTAATATATTTAGATTGATTAAAGAAGATACCGTCTTCCATTTGTTTTATTTGTAATCAAAGGAAGAAGTTAAGTTAACCCATCATGCTTATCTCGAACTCGTCATGCATGATTTTGGAAAATTCATCACACATGTCTTGACAAGTCAAACCGAATATAATGTCATCGACATATATTTGAACGATGATGAGATTTGAACCTTTCTTCTTAGTAAAAAGTGTGTTATCTACCATTCCCATTTTGTACTCATGTTTAATAAGAAAAGCTTTTAATCTATCATACCAAGCTTTGGGTGCTTGTTTAAGACCATATAAAGCTTTCTTTAGTTTATAAACATGATTCGGTTTTTGATGCGTACTTTATTTTAAAATATATTTTTACCAAGTTTTAAATTTATAAAACTCGATCTACCTGACAACGCACTAACGAGTAGAGAACCTGATCGTGGGTAGTACAGAATGGTAAATCCGAGGTCGTCCCAAGAGCTAAGTTGTAATTAGTTTTAATTTGAAATGTCACGTTAAAAATGGTTTTTGATTTGATCTGAAAGGAATTGAAAATAACAATAAAATTAAAAAATACTGAAAATAAAAAAGTTAGAGATATCAGGAGATAAAAGATGATAACCTAGTTACTTCATTACTATTGTTATGAAAACGTTTTCCTATGCAATGTTAAACTATGGTTTCATTTGCGGTTTCTAAGGTCGATAAAGTTGAATATGCATATGCAGTCTATCTTGCACTTCTCGCTATTCCGGACTCCGTCCAATCAATAGGAGTAGTAATATGCCAGGTTTTAGGTGATTGAATCCTAACTATTGTTCCCAAAACATAGTCATCTAATATAACCTATAAAGATTATTATTAACCCTCTCTGAAAGAGTTCCTGTGCTTTTTATTATATTAAGTGATAAGTGCGGTTGAACGGTTAGTTCCCTACTACTAGGGGGTCAGAGTCATTCTGATCCGCTCTAGAACCTGTTTGGACCCCATATCGACTAGATAATCTAATTATGTGGGCAAGTCAGGTCAAACCACACGTACTACCAAAACCTAGGTTAACACGATAGTCAGGAATTATCTAATGAAACAATCATCAAAAACAGGAAACAAACATCATAACAACAGTAACTACAGAACTAGGCCATCACTTTAAGTCTTAGCTCTCTCATGGTAACGGAAAACACAGCAAGATATAAAAAAATCATTGATTGAAAAACTAATTATTCTTTACAAGATTACATAATTTGAACGATTATATAGACAAAAAGTAAGTAAAGTGGTGATCTCCCTTAGGACTACTTCCAGTGGAATTCTTAGAAGGTTGGAAGCCTTTGTCGGCCTCCTCAAATTGGTTGAGGAGAAGTAAGTCAGAATAGCTTGAATGATGCCTCAATTTATAGGTATCGAACCCTTTTATGGCATAAGTTACATTATAAAGTGTTATGCCGAAAGCCTTCTTACAACTGGCATTCCATATTATAAAGCAGATGTAACGAACAAAAAAGCTAACAGATATGGTGTTACGCCGTAACCTTCAAATACTGTCCATAAGTACGATGATCTGTACTTCCTACCAATCATGTGTATCTTCAATGTTACGGCGTAACCATAAAGGGTGTTTACGCCAGAAACACTATCTATTAGTAAGAATTTTCTTCCAAATTCATGTTTACAACCCGGCGAACTAGATATGGTGTTACGACTAAACCTTGTCCTTGATCTTCGTACTTGCTTAATTTAAGTTACGGTGTAACCATGTGTTGGTGGTTACGCCGTAACATTCTACAGAAAATTACACTTTGAGTCTTTTTTCCTCGTTTCTTGCCATTTTCCTGTATTTTACTTGAAAACTACAAAATGATAGAAAATATCTCATTTTTGAGTGTTAGTAAAACATTTGCAGGTAATATGGGGGGTATTTTGCCACCAAAAAGTATTAAATATTTGATGTTATCAAATATCCCCCCCCACTTGACATCTGCTTGCCCTCAAGTAAAACCTGTTAGAATAATTCATAAAAAGATTTCTCGAGAATAACTTCAAGAAATGAATTCATAAAACTCTTATGCTAGAAAACATCAAAGCCAAACACCTCATGAAAAGAGGATAAAAAGTCACTAAGCTCTCCACAATTTTTAAGTGTTTCATTTTTAGGTTGATCGCCAATTCACAGCCAATATCAATTTATACTATCATAATCAGTGGAAAGGAACACAAAACTCACCATTAGAATAAGAGTCTAAAGTAATTTCTCTAAAGAAACAAGGGTAATAAGGTTTTAAAAGGTGAAAAGGGGTTAGGATAGACATGAGATACACATTTAATGGTTGTTAAGACAAAACAAATAGTCTAAAGAAATCTAAGGTTGTCATAACTAGCCACTGTCCATCCATAGGTCTTAGAGTCTAAGGTCCCTAAAACATGATCATCAATAAAGGTCTACTTACTTGGCTCCAGACTTCACGCTTAATGGATGACTTTGTGTAATAATGGGCTACTAGCTCTATTCTTCATAATTACTGAGATATCTTTGTGCAATAATGGGCTACTAGCTCTATTTTTTTATTTTTTGTTTTACACCATCTTTATATTTTTTAGCACATGGGTGGCTTTTTTGTTTTCACCCTCTTTCTTCACTTTCTTCATGATAAATATGCCAATGTTACAGGAGTTTATAACTTTAATTATTGCCCCTACAACATCCGATATTATACGCACATCCCCCCACTTGAGATAAACAATGTCAAAAGTGGTGATATAGGGGGTCTTTATAGATCATAAATGATTGGTCTTCCACGAAAGTGTATAATTCTCATTCCTATTCCCCTGAACCATGAACTTAAGTAGCCAGAGATTTCAACACAAAGAAAATAAAAACTACAGGGTAGGCTAAGGTGAAATGGTGTAACGAAACATATAGAGTAGTGAAAACATAGATTGGATTATCAAGGGTGATCTATGGGGTATCTTGCACTAGTACTGATATGCAACAAAAGGGTTTAACACGCTAGTTTGACAGTTAGTGTAACAAGTCGATAAACATAACACATATAGGCTATTTGGGTGAATTACCTAAGTGTTGCCTTCCTTGAACTAATTCACTGCTAATCAATTAGGTCTCAAAATGATGCACATAGCCAATGATTCCTAAAGTCTACCATACTAACCCGCACATCAATCAATATTTTGGTTGGTATTTTTTTGAGTAATATGATGTAAACGGAATATTAGCATAAATCCTCACCAAGTATAATAAAGTGTAATGATGCATTCGGCAAAGATTAATTCTAGTTATTATAAGAAAAATTTGTTACAAAAATTTTTAAAACTGGCATAATTATCAAAACAACTAAAATCGAATGCAAAACCTACGTCAAGCATAAATTCTAATTCTATCACTCTAACTCCCACCCCCCACTTGATTTGTATAATGCCCTATGTACATAAGGAAATGAAAAAAAAAATGGAAAGAGTAGAATTAAGACAAGAAACTCCCTAAGCATTGCTTTAAAAATTTGAAATTTTGGCGAAAATCTTTAGATTATTTCTCGTTATCCCCCCCCCCCCTCCCCCTCGCAAGCTCTTTATCCCCCGTGATCACAAACAAACCAAAGCATAAAATCTCTCTACAAGAATTATGAAGTGTACAGGAAATACAAACCTAACTCACTTTCGAAGGAATCACGGTTGCATTTAGCATATGAAACAAGCCTTTTAAACCACTTGGTGGTCCAAGTGGACGAGTTTAGTCTCGTGAGGGCTTCCAGAGATCATACCCACAAAGTCCATTTACTTATACAAGGTTTAGACATGTTTAAAACTTAAATTATTAAGGATTCAGAATGAGGTTACGGCATAACTCCGATGGTTACATCATAATCAAGTGGTAAATTTTTTAAGTTTTAAGGTGTTACGGCGTAACTAGGAAATGGTTTCGTCATAACTGCAGTGGTTATGGCGTAACCTAATTTCATTATGCCGTAACTGCTGTAGATTCAGCAAGGTTACCACATGATTATAAGTCGAGCCAGTCTCGATAATTTCCTCTTAGCTTCTGGATTCTGTAAAACAAAGTAAGAAACATGCAAACCAACTAATGCAAAAAGGAAATTTCATTAAACAAAGGACGGGTTGTCTCCCGACAAGCACTTTTGTTTATTAACGAGTCTTTAAGTTAGACTCATGCCCCTTCTATGTTACTTCGTGAACATACTTATTACCCTCTAGTTCTTTCCTAGTCATAGCTTTAAATCATGCTCCATTCACACGCCTTAATGGTAGGGCTTCGTCCTCACTATCAATAATGCATATAAAACTACGTCCTCCTTTAAAAGAATATTTTTTTACTTCAAAAGTTTTTACTTAAAAGAATATACAAGGGGATCGTAGTTGGTATTCTCGTCTCCACTTTGCCACATTTCATCCTCCTTGTATACCTCGTCGTACCATGCTTCATTGGTTTTCTTGTAGTTTTGTTGACATTTTTCCTATACATCGTCTAGAACATACCCTTTCTTTCCTATTCTTAAAATGTACTCATTTGATAAATGTTCAATCTCGTTATTAAACACCCTATTATATTCGTCAAATCTCCTGGAATATGGGTTACCAATCTCCCTTGTATATTCTTCCTTAACATCATAACTATCAAGAATCCATTCGTTGAATATAAATTTGCGATCGGATTCATGTAGGTTGTTATGCCCTATCTTGATTTTTAGCCTTTCTTCAAATGAATAATTGCATGGACGTGGCCTTATAGGTCGCGGTTAATCATCTCTTTATTCTCGATGTCCCTGTGGTGTTGGTATTGGATCGTTTGTATTGTAAGGGTAATGATCATTCAAGTTTGTCGTTGTAAGGGTCCGATGTTTACTAAACTCATAGTTTTGGGCTACCCATTCGTAATACCTTCGTTTACGTGTCGTATCATCGATATTCTGTTGTCTATAACGAACTTGAAGAAAGTCAGCAAATCCCATGTAACTCCCTTTCACGGTTCGTCTTTCATGATCGCGAAAACATATCCACAACCTAAGTGACCCTTGCTCGTTTACCATGAAGACTTCATTATATCCAAAGCAAAATTTTGAGTTAGGATCACATGTCGGCCACATCCCATAATCTTCACCATTTCCATCATCATAGGTTACATGAACGGGTTTGCACACATGCCATCTCTTAACTAATCCTCTTCTATCTGGTGAAAAACTAATTGGTTTTGCTATTACATCCTGTGGGTTAGGAGTGCCATAGGACCTAGTTCTTTGTTCAAATTCTAAGCATGTAGGGGATTCATAAGAGAATAAATCTATTCCTATTTCAAGAGGATTAAAGGTTTCCTCCTCTTTTCCAATGTCTACCATGTAAATTTTCTCAATGCTTTGGTAAGAATCTATGTTGAATTTAAATTTCTTACTGCCTATTCCAAATGAAATTTCTTCCTTGAAAACATCAATTTGGGTACGAGTTGATTGAGGAATGGTCTTCCTAAGATTATAACATCTTCAACTATTTTAATAACGAAATTACACAGAAATTCTAACTCCCCAAATTTCACCAAAATATTAACTGTTCCTAAGGGCTTATTAGTTACTATCGTATTTTCTAAGGTGCTTCTATCTATGAGTTTATCTAAACCAAGATATTCATAAACTCTTTGTGGCATGACATTATCCTTGGCATCTAATGTGGTAGTAGCATAAAGATTATGGCTATTAATATTGAAAGGAAGAAGAAAACTTCCTAGACTTAGTTCCTTGGGTAACCGACATGGTGCAATATTCGGAGTGTTGTCATCTACTTCGTTACTGGCGATAGAAGATACTTCATCACTTACACTAGCTATTGAGGCTTCAAATTACCTTTTCATGATACCATCTTTCATTTCCTGTCTAATGGTCTTAATGATGCTAATTAAGGCATCCTTCATGTTCTCCACTCCCTGCATAAGCATGTGTTTTGTTATTTCAGCGTTTAACCATTCATCAACGTCATCCTTTTCTTTAAAGTGCTAAATGTTCTGAGTATACCCATGCTTACTTTCCTCTTGCTCACTCATTGACTACTTCATTGTCGGTCATGTATTCAACCTCTTCCTCCATATATTTTGAATCACAATCGGACTCGGCGCCTAGTTCGTTAGGATCAAAGTAGTGAACAAATTACCAGATTGGGTCATGGGTTGGTGTACTTTTGCTGAAATAGGTAGGAAGATATGATTTAGTATTGCCGATGTGGTTCTCATTCACCTTTTTCTCGTATTCCAAGTACTCGGCGATAGTCATATCTTCAATCTTTTTAGGTGTATGACTTTCTTGTGTGAGCCTAAGATATTGTTCAATGGTGAGATCTTCAATGTCAACCTCATCCATGATGTTTCCTAGAGAATAGATCGAAGTGAGAAAAGACATAATTTCAAAAATTCAAATTACTACTAATTTTTAGCTCCCTGGCAACGGTGCCAAAAACTTAATGCGTATTTTATTTAAAAAAATATATTTTAACCAAGTTTTAAATTTATAAAACTCGATCTACCTGACAATGCACTAACGGGCAAAGAACCCGATCATGGGTAGTATAGAATGGTAAATCTGAGGTCGTCCCAAGAGCTAAGTTGTAATTAGTTTTAATTTGAAATGTCACGTTAAAAATGGTTTTTGATTTGATCTGAAAGAAATTAAAAATAACAATAAAATTAAATACTGAAAATAAAAGAGTTGGAGATATTAGGAGAGAAAACATGCTAACCTAGTTACTTCATTACTATTGTTATGAAAATGTTTTCATGTGCAATGTTAAACTATGGTTTCATTAGCAGTTTCTAAGGTCGATAGACTTGAATATACGAATGCAGTCTATCCTATACTTCTTGCAATTCCGACTCAGTCCAAATCGTATAGGAGATAGGATATCCAGGTTGTAGTGATTAATCCCAACTATTCCCAAAATATATCTAATAACCTATAAAGATTATTAACCCTCTTTGAAAGAGTTCCTGTACTTTTTAAGTATATTAAGTGATAAGTGTGGTGACCGGTTAGTTCCTACACTAGGGGTCGGAGTCATTGATCCTCCCTAATACCTGTTGGATCCCATATTGACTAGATAATCTAACTATGGGGCAAGCCAGGTCCAAACCACCCGTACTACCAAAACCCAGGGTTACACGATAGTCAAGGAATATCTAATGAAACTATAATCTAACAGGAAACAAATATCATAACAACAGTAATTACATAACTAGGCTAGCACTTTAAGTGCTTAGCCGCTCATGGTAACGAAAACACAACAAGAAATAAAAGAAATCATAGATTGAAAGCTCATAATTCTTATAGGATTCGTATTTGAACGATTAAATACAAAAAGTAAGTAAAGTGTGATCTCCCTTGGACTCCAGGTGGAATTCTTTAAAGGTTGGAAGCCTTTGTCGCCTCTCTAATTGGTTGTGGAGGAAGTGATGTCAGAATAGCTTGAATGAGGCATCTATTTATAGGTATTGAACCTGTTACGGCGCAACCAATAAAGGTGTTACGCCGTAACCTTCTTACACGGCATTCCATATTTAAGCAGTTGTTACGGCGTAACCAGATATGGTGTTATGTTGTAACCTTCAAATAATGTCCATAAGTACGTGATCTTCATTCCATATTTGTGGATCTTCATGGTTACGGTGTAACTGGATATGGTGTTACGCCGTAACTCTAACTTTGTCAATATTTCCTTCCAAATATATGGTTACGGCATAACTAGATATGGTGTTACGCCATAACCTTGTCCTTGATCTTCGTACTTGCTTAATTTATGTTACGGTGTAACCATTTTTGGTGTTACGTCATAACATTCTTCAGAAAATTACACTTTGAGTCCTTTTTCCCTTGTTTCTTGTCACTTTCCTGCATTTCACCTGAAAACTACAAAATGATAGAAAATATCTCGTTTTCGAGTGTTAGTGAAACATTTGCAAGTAATATAGGGGGTATTTTGCCACTAAAAAGTATTAAATATTTGATGTTATCACCAACAACTGCAATCCACTCCAATAGTTAACCCAAACTCGGTTTTCGTTCATCTCATAGTCACACGTTTTTGTGTCAGGATAAATCATCCTCCTAAGCGTCTTAATCTTCATGTGTCTTCCATTTCATCTTTACCAAAATCGTATACTGATGTGTTTAATGATCCAAATTGGCAAAATGATATGTGTGATGAATAGAATTCACTTATTAAAAATAAAACTTTGACTCTTATGCCCCGACCCATGGACACCAATATTGTTCATTGTATGTGGTTTTTTTGCCATAAGTATTTAGCATATGGAACTCTTAGTCGCTACAACGCTCGTCTTGTAGCGAATGGTAGTACGCAGTTAGAGGGTATTGATGTTGATGAGACTTTTAGTCCGGTTGTCAAACCGGGTACTATTTGAACCATTTTTAGTTTGGCTACTTCTCGACATTGGCCAGTTCATTAGCTTGATGCCAAGAATGCCTTCTTACATGGGGATTTATCTGAGATGGTTTATATGCATCAGCCTCCAAGGTTTTAGGATTCTACACATCCTGACTATGTTTTTCTATTACAGAGGTCTCTTTATGGGCTTAAGCAGACCCCTCGGGCTTAGTTTCAGCGATTTGCAGCTTATATTACTCGCGTTGGGTTTACTCATAGTCGCTTTTACTCATCATTATTTATTTACAGACAGTGGACTAACACTACTTATTTATTATTATATGTTGATGATATTGTTCTCATTGCTTCCTCTGAGATTTTGTTACAGCAGATTATTGCTTCATTGCATCAGGAGTTTTTTTTACAGATCTTGGTTCACTTAATTATTTTCTAGGTATTTCCGTTACACGTGATTCTTCGAGGATGTTCTTATCTTAGCGCAAGTATGCTACTGATATTCTTGAGCGGGCTCATATGGTTAATTGCAACCCTAGTCGGACTCTTGTTGATATTGAGTCTAAACTGGGAGATGATGGTGATTCAGTATCTGATCGGACATTATATTGAAGTATTGCGGGTGCTTTTCAGTATCTTACTTTTACTCACCTAGATATTTCTTATACAGTGCAGCAGGTTTGTCTTTATATGCATGATCCTCGGGAGCCTCATTTATCAGCTCTTAAACAGATTTTGAGGTATGTTCGTGGTACGTTAGATCATGGGTTATAATTATTTTCATCTTCTACTACATCTTTGGTTGCTTATTCGGGTGCGGATTGGGCTGGTTGCCATACTACTCGGCGATCGACTTTAGGTTATTGTGTATTTCTTAGCAACAACTTACTCTCTTGGTCCTCTAAGTGTCAACCGAC
>BQNB010128814.1:0-15830 GCA_026074375.1 Tanacetum coccineum
CAGTGATTCAAGTAAGAATATATGGTTCTAAACTAACACATAACTTATTTAGCAAGTAAGCATGCAATATCAACCGAAATTGTTAACAAGTAAAGCACTAATAGGATGATAAAATAAAGAAGATCATCCTAAGAATTGGAAATCATGATTCATTATTCTAGTCCTAATATATTAAAAGACATAATGTATTAGATAGGAAAGATAATAATAATAGTTTCTTAGTAATTATGCCAACACGTTCACTTCCGTTTTCCTCCCATCATGTTCTTGAGAGTTTATCCAATTGACCTTAACTCGTCTCGGTGAGCATCTCGTTGTTGAGTTTGAAGAGTTATGGTTTCGGATAGAAGAGTGTTAAGTTATAACTTTCATGAGAAGGGTTTTGACGGACTCTAGAACTAACATTGATGAAGAAGAAATATGTTGAGATAAAGATGAGGAATTGGAATGAAATTATTCATCATCATTTTCATCAACCATGCCATCAAGTGGAAGGGATGAGGAAGGAGGATTTTGAGTGGTGGAAGAGGAACTAGCATTTAACTCACGAGATCTCTTTTTGCCATGATCCGATCGCGTCTTTTGCTCATAGAAAGGGGCAAGGGGATACATGACTCGATCAAATGAGGGATAATTATCAATTGCTAGCTCTGGAAAGACGGACACAACATATTTGAACAGTCTAGACAAAAGCATTCCATAAGGTAAAAGTTCCTTAGGTTTGTTTCGAGTCTTTTCCATTCGTTTGAGAATGAAAAATGCTAGATTGTATGGAGTTGAAGATTCAATTCAATAAATCATATGACAAAGACATACGGAGACATGATCCTTATGACCTCCTAAACAAATAGCATTTTCGCTAATGATGTCAACCCATGGTTTCATATGGGTTTGAATCTCGCGGGTTAAAATCTCATTTTCATCTACGACAACAGTTTTCTTATTTTGGTACGAGTGGCTTGACTTTGTCGTGGAATTTGAATAAGAGACTTGATGACTTGTGGAGAAGGGGGAGTGGTTTTGTAATGACCTCTACTTGGAGCACTAAGCGACAAGTAGTCGAGTAACCACATGTCAGTGTATGACACATGTCCTTTGAAAGGTATTTTCAAATTTTGACCGAACTCTTTAAGAGTGAGAGAAAATGATTTGTTTTGAATAACAAAGTTGACAACAAAATGACCCTCGGAGTTATAGTTGAAAGAAAGTTAACTATAAAACTCGAGAACAAATCGAGGAACGATTTGTTTGTTAATATTTAACAAACAATCAAAACCAATTGACTCAAATTTGGCACGAATGTGACTCATGTTTTCAAAGTTTTGACTAACGACCCTACCCTCATGAAAGTATCATTTTTCAAGGTTTGCAATGGTGTTTTGTAGGGGTTGGTTAAATTCGTTTGATATGTGTGGAATATAGTTTTGGGTCAATTGATGGTCTAGTCCGGTTTTTCGAGGCATCGTTGCCTAAAATCAAACAAACAAGATCATATTTTAATATCATGCATACGTATTGTTATATTGACAATGTTTCTAGTGTGTGCCTAAATGTGACAAGTGTGGAGTAACGATTAACTCGACCTAAACATAAAATCCTAAGAGTTAACCCAAACGCTCCTTAATTTGATTTTGCTCATCCAAACAAGTCAAAAAAATACATATGAATTATGTATTTCGAAATTTGTTCATGAGATCATCATGCATGTATTTGAAAATGTTTTTAGGCTGTATTAAAAATGCATAACAACAATTTTATTGTGTTCCTAACGTGAGTGATTTGAAAGTAAAATTGGAGTTTTGGTTCAAAATCAATTTTTCTATAAATTTACTAATGTATGTAAATCCTATGTCTACGGGAAGCATATTAGTTATACATTGTATCCTAGTAGTCCTAATTGTATGAAATTGAAAGAAAAATCGAAAATCTCCAATTTTAATTTTTTTTGTTCATCATGAACCCTAGACTCAAATTAAAGGAAAATAGGTGAAATGACTTACAATTGATGATCTTGAAGGTGTAGAGAATGATTATAGGTGTTGATTTTAACTTCAATTTGTGTTTTGATGGGTGATTTTGAGTTTTTGGGTGGTTTTGGGTCGTGTTCGTTTATTGCAGCAGATAAAAGGGTGTTTGTTTTTCTGTTTTGAAATTTTTTGTTTAAGTGTTCATATTTAGGATCTGCTGATGGCGGTCCTATAACGCCAGGCGGTCCCAAATATATTAGGGGGCCGCCCTCAGTAAAGGGTATTGGACTTGGTTTTTGACAAAAAATTCACAAAGAGGAGTGACATTTTAATTTGCATTTCGCGAATTAAGGATGCTTAAAGTACTTCGGATGAAGTAATTAAGTTGTCACGACACGGAGTGGAACACAGACTAGAATCGAGACATAAGAAAGAGAAACGGACTAATATGATTTATGGAATGTGTTCCATCATTCCTAAACTAAGACGTAGATAGTTAAACGATTCACGTTTAAGGGGTTTAGTAAGAATGTCGGCAATGTTGTCGACGGACGGCACTTTTTCGATTGAGATATGTCCTTTCTGGACATTATCACGAAGAAAGTGGTGACGAATTTCGATGTGTTTGGTACGAGAATGTTGCACCGGGTTTTTGCTAAGGTCAATCGCGCCTTTGTTGTCGCACATGATGGGAACGTCGTCGAGTCGTACGTCGTAGTCGATGAGAGCTTGTTTCATCCATAGTGCTTGTTGACATGCCTTTCCGGCGCTTACGTATTCGGCTTCGGTAGTGGATATAGCAAGAGCGGTTTGTTTCTTCGAGAACCAAGATGTCAAACAACATCCCACGAACGTACAAATACCGCTAGTGCTCTTTCGATCCACATAATCTCCCGCATGATCAGAGTCGGCATATACTACGGTTTCTATGCCGGTCCCCTTAGGATACCATAATCCTAAGTGCGTAGTGCCTTTAATGTATCGGAAGATACGCTTAACCGCTTTAAGGTGAGAGGTTTTGGGAGCCTCTTGGAAGCGGGCACAAAGGCATACACTAAACATGATATCGGGCCTACTTGTCGTTAGGTATAATAAGCTACCTATCATGCCTTGATACTTGGTACTATCTACCGACTCACACTCTTCATCTTTCGTGAGTTTAGTATCGGAGGACATGGGGGTTTTCATTGGTTTAGAATCTTCTAGACCAAATTTCTTAAGCATTTCTTTAATATACTTAGATTGATTAAAGAATATACCATCTTCCATTTGTTTAATTTGTAATCCAAGGATAAAGTTTAGTTCTCTCCATCATGCCATCTCGAACTCGTACTATGCATGATTTGGCAAATTCATCACACGTTGTCTTGACTAAGTCGTCCCGAAATAATGGTCATCGACATATATTTGAGTAAATGCTGAGATTTGAACTTTATTTTTTGAGTAAAAAGAGTATTATCTAACCATTCCAATTTTATATTCCATGTTTAAAAATAAGAAAAGCATTTAATCTATCATACCATTTGGATTCTGCTTAAGACCATATAAACTTTTCTTTAATTATAACATGATCCGGTTTCAAATCAATGAAGTCCCAGAGGTTGTGCCACCACGATACCTACCTCATGTGATAAAACCGATCAGGGTTAGCACTTTATTACATCCAATTGGAATAATTAAAATCTACAGCACAAGCATAAGCAAAAATAATCGAATAGACTCAAGTCTAGCAACCGAGGCATAAGTTTCATCATAATCGATGCCCTCTTGTTGGTTGTAGCCTTGAGCAACTAACCTAGCCTTATTTCGAGAAACAAACATTCTCATCTAACTTATTTCTAAACACCCACTTAGTTCCTATAATTGTCATATTCTTAGGTTGTGGAACTAACTCCCAAACGTCATTAGCAATGAATTGATTTAATTCTTCTTGCATGGCGACTATCCAACTTTCGTCTCCTAAGGCTTCATTTACATTCTTAGGTTCTATGGTAGAAATGAAACAATAAAAGTTGCTTTGGTTTTGGGCTTGTGATCTAAGGGTTCTTTGGTTAAGGTTTCCTATGACATTTTCTAAGGGATGGTTCCTAGATTCCTTAATATTGACTATTTCATCAATCTCTAGAGTTTCATCCTCAACGTCGTTTTCTAGGTTTTTCTTTTCGATTTCCCTAATAGCTTCTTCTTCATCTAGGTCATCATCCACCAAGGGTGATGTCTTAGAGGGTGAGAGAGTTTCATAACCGAACGTCACTTGAAGTGATTCTTCGATTTACCTAGTGTGTTAATTAGAAGGATATAGGCTTTACTATTTTTGGAGTAACCTAAAAAGTCACCTTCGTAAGACTTTGGGTCGAACTTGGTAAGAGTAAATCTTAGTGTTTAGAATGAACATTTTGCTTCCGAACACTTAAATAAAAAAAATAAAAGGATAACTAAATCAGAGCTATAAAAATCAATAGTAGGTTGTCCTACCTCTCAAGATTCATAAGGTGTTTTTCCTAGATGGATCTAATTAGGATTCGGTTAAGAATATATGTGAAGTATCTACGCATTACCCAAAACTTTTTGGTAACGATTGTCGTCTCAACATAGTTTCTACTCATTCCTTAAAGTGTCTTATTTTCCTTTCAACCACAGCCATTTGATTGAGGAGTGCGTGGAGTCGAAAGTTTGTGAGTAACTCCGTTGGCATTACAAAATTCTCCAATGCACTTCATTATCAAAATTCTCGTACGTGATCGGTTCTATTGACACTATTGTAACATCCAGTTGATTTGGATTTTTCTTACTAAATATTTTGAATTGATCGAAAGCCTTTGGTTTTTATCCTAAGGAATCTAATCCCAAGTATATCTAGAGTAGTCCATCTCTATGCTAAGTGTAACGGCCTCCTCCGTAAATCTATACGGTGGATGACCAAAAACATCCGATGTGGAGACGTTCTAAGCATCTATGTAGTTGAAGACTAAATTCTTAAGCTTTGTGACTAGTGTGAGCTTGTTTTCCAACTTTGACAAGCCATCACAAAAATATTGATCAAACTTAAGCCTAGTAAGTTTCGTAACTAATTCTTAGAAGCTACGATGAATAAGAAAGACGCCTATTTTGCGTGACTATATCTCCTATGCATACAAAGTGAATTTTCATCATATCGTATGCTAGAGAAAAAATTTTTGATCCTTAGGCTTATTTCCTAACTTCATCACCTATAAGCTTTCCTTCCTAATACCTCTACATTACTTTACCATTACTTAATGAGATTTTCCTACTATCATGGTGGAGGCGCGGGGAGTAAGGGGAGGCACGTACGCGCGTAGATAAGGGATTATCGCACATCGTTTTAAGAGGTCATGTATACGGTGGGGGGGGAGGGGGTGGGGTGGGGGGGGGGGTGGTATCATCTCTAGTTTGAGATAAGTTAATGATGGGGATTTGGTAATGTGTTAGATTGATGAGAATCAAAATAAAGCTAATGAAGCGAACATTGTTTATGCGACTCCTTACAGGTTGCGTACATGAGTCAACACTAGCATTAGTACTTACATTATGCTACAAATTCTGGGTACTAGCGAGAGATGAGTGCGTCTTAGAACATGTTTAGAGACGCCTTGAGATAGTACACCAGAGATTAGATAGGTCTGAATCACATAAGATATAGGAAGAGAGTACACATACCTACAAAAAGACATTACCAGTCATAAGTCGTGTTATGTTGTCACTTTACGGCGTTGTGAAGGTGACAAAGACACAGTTGCTAGTGAGTACGATAAGTTTGCGTTCTCTAGCTTGCACTTCTGTGGTGGTAGATTGAGGGGGTACACATCTGACTCTAGTCTCGTGTAGCGCTTTGTTGCCAAACATCGACTGACGTTCGATGAGTTTCAAGCCTATATGATGGCGTCAATCTCAAGGAGCATAATCTAACGTATCATTACATACATGCGACAGAGGACAAGATAATAAACGTCGACACTATTTTGTGTCACCAACAATTACCCTACAGCGCTGTGCGTTGTGCGAAAGGTTCTGTATTGCGGATTAGGGGGGTCGACATTCTTACGTACGCGACATTAGCGCCCTGGCATTTTTAAGAGAATCTCAAATCTATGAGTTGGGCACTCAGGGAAGCAAAGATGGGGTAAGACTTCTCTCATTGATCTCCCTAGACGTACTAGTAAACGAGCTTAGATCGAATCATCGACACACAATGGATCTCACATTGCGTCAGACTCACGTTATCAAGTAAGAACGAGAAGGAGTGTGAGAGGTTCTATAGGAGAGGCATGGGCCAAGAGCGATGAGCGAGTTTTTTGGTTGCGACAGGATGTTTCGGGTGCGTGAACAGCTTTATTACCATCTGATTATGCTCTACACTTCTCGTCTGTGATGACTGAGAACGCATGAATATTCTCTGATGTGTTTAGACTCTAAAACCTTTATCAAGATTTGGATTCTTGATAAATCTATTCTCAGAGCGCAGTGACAGGGGTTCTTCGATGGAGTGTATGGGCATGCGTTTCTTGCAGATCTCTTTTTACGTAAACTTTTGTGTGGTTTGGTACATCATTCATAGTGGGCAACATTAGTGCTAGCGATCGACAACTTGGTGTCATCACGTAGTGTGTGAGTGATTTAGACACGCAGGTGGAGGAGGAGTGGATTGGAGGGAGAGGGGGGGGTTCTGTAGTGGGAGCGCCGCTAAATGGGATTTTTTTGTGTGTATAGGACACACACTCTATCTTTCAAGATAGTATCGAGACGGACAATTTACTGTGCTATCGAGCTCAACTTCTCTTAATCACTATCAATCATATTCGGTGAGGGGGGCCGACTAGGCACAACGTATATCAATTCTGTAAGGTATAACCCGGCTGGCTCGATAGACTATTTATGGGGAGGTCCGAGACTGCGTTATCTTAGACAGTATAATGTAAATGACCTTATCACACAGTCTTTGCGAGGAGTAATGCAAATAGAGAATTTTCAAACATAGCTATTCTAAACGAATCCTATAATAGATAAATTCATTCACTGGAAAAATACATCTCTTATGATTATACTTGTACAAGGAGGTTGGATACAGCCTACATTTTTTAGCTGCACCGCTGTGTATGGAGGCTGAAATTGTGGGAGCATTTTTCCAGTCAGTGATGATGAATCCACTAGAATGATGGCTTCAAATGATCTCATTATAACCACAACAACGCGTAGGGGGCGTTTTATCTGTAAGAGTCCTAGATTGTGGGTTGTTTTGGTTTCAGTTAACTATGTATAAGGTTCGGATTGTGCGAAGTCTACTGGATGTGGTGTACTGGGAGGGCTTTTAGCTACATGTATTCTATATGTTTCTAGGAGGTGGACGTCTAGATCTAATGGAAGATTTGTTTTTCGAGAGGGGGTGTCCTTGCAATTTATGTGGGTATAAGTGCACGAGTAGAGTGACTAGTCAGAGGGTGTTGGTTTCACATTCGGGGTTGTCATAGGATAAGCAACAATACATCATAGTAGGTTTTGGTTTTCCTTTAATAAGGTTATACCGAGGGGAGTAATTTGGGGTAATTTCTTTTAGTGGGGGGGTGGTCTTTAGATGAGGTCCTGGGACGATTTTGTTTAGTGTCGGTTTTTCAATGTGCTTCGAGTTATATGTCTTATATGTGGTGGGGGCGTGTGATTTGGTGAGCCATACTTCTTTTTTGTGTGTTTTAGGGGATATGATGGTCTTGTCGATTATAGAGGTACAGCTTCATTTGGGTTGGACATGTCAATAAGTACGTGTACTTATTGTTCGGGGTCTTTTCTGGTGGTGCCGGTGTAGGTAATATGCTTAAATTTGTTTATTCTAAACTTGGCGGACAAGTATGGGGTGACATGACTTGTTTTCTATTTTTGCGATTGCAGACGAGTATCGTGGAGATGAGTAAATGATATAGGGAGCAATGTCACAGAACATGTGTGGCTTGTTTGTTATTGGGGCGTATAGGATGACACATTAGCAGTGGGAGGGGGTCTATAGCATCTGTAGGCTAGTGTGTGTACGTTCTTTATGGACTGCCTTTGTGCGTGTTTCATTGCATTGATCGAAATCGGAGTTGGTATAGGGGGTGGTGCGTTCCGATCACTATGCAGACGTTGTTGTGAGTATATTCGTGTATTCTGTGGTGCCGTAACGGTGAGACGAGGCGGGTCGAGGAGGACGGTAGGGTAATGACGTGGGGTGCGTTGTAGTGTCCTGTGGGGTGGATATTAATTTGTTCAGGTAGGAGCGGTGTTGTGGGGTGCTTGGTGGACCAGTACAAATTTTAACTGTATTCTGGGGGCAATGTAGGATAATATCTTGTGATGGTTTTAGGTGTGAAACGGAGGGTCGAGTCTCGGGGCTATGGAGTCTGTTTTGGCGTGTGACAAGGTGGAGTGCGGGAGTGGGTAGGTGTCTCCTAAGTAACTAGTGTCTTTGGAATTTCTTTCTGTGGCGAAAGATTGCTTGGATCTCACATACAACGTGCTGTTAGGGGTTACTTTTGTACAGGAGGAGAAGACACGGCTTTTAGTCGTCCGGACGAACGCTCTGGGTCTTATCACACACAGAGTGACAGAGATCACGGCGGCGAGGTGCAGTTCTCATATCAAGTTGAGAGATTGCGATAATGAGATCGTCTCTATCCGTAGACCGGTGTCGCACCAATGCGATAGACTCTCCTATATTCTGTGACTAGTCACGTAGCCGGAGATATCTTGTCATATACGGGGCGGGCGACGGCATCTGGCGTCACTCTACTGTTGTAGGAGTCTTTCTTATCAGCAGAAGATACCAGGAACAGCGGTAGTACAGTACATCTTATGCACACCCGTATACACTTCTTGAGCTCACTCTTATCTTCATATCTCAGATACATACTTAGCTAGAGACAAGCGATGACTCTTGTGTCGGTACATGTGGGATTCGTATGTAGTGGGGTGGTAGGGCGAATTTTTCATGATTTGATATGTTGTAAGTGGTTTACCAAAGACTACTCGAGCAAGTCGGTGCATACTGTGGTGATATAGCGAATGTCATCTGTTTGACATGTGCTTTCCTGTACGTCGATTCACTACTCTAGCGATAAGACCTACAGACAGAACTGTTATGGACTACAGTGTGAAGTATAGAACGGCTGATTAAGAGCTTTCTCAAGCCGCTAGAGCTATGCATTCTCTTATATTGATGTGCAAGGAGCTTCGGAATATAGACGTGAGCAGAGATATTTCAGAGAGGTGATATAGGACCCGCGCAAGTGACGAGACATTTTTAGTCTATAGTTGACTGACTTTTACCTTGATGGGTGATTAAGAAGGTTTCCAAATTTCTTTTGCCGATAACACAGAAAATTTCGTTCATATCTCTTTTCTAGGCAAAGCATTGTAAATAACCATTTTTGGCTTTCATTATTTTTGCCAGCCTTCTTTTACGATCTCCGTTTGTTTTTCAAAAGGGACAACCTCATCAAGTTTTGGTTTCGGATTTTGAATAATAGGTTGAAAATCACCATTGGTAAGTTGAAAGCATCCCAAAGATCTAGAATCTTTTGATTATCATATTCTCGAGATCGAGGAGGTTCGCAAGAAATGAAGAGCGACTATCGCTAAGTCACGAGCAGAGTGGTGTGTGCATATATGATCACTATATGGACGCCGTGAATGAGGTTACAGTATTCTGTCTCTCTGAGGTACATCGCTAGAGACTCAGATTCTATGACCCTAGCCATACATAGATATCACTAGATAGTTATATGATGATCTCTCATAACATATGCGATTGATGTACCTTAGCTCGGCGTGACATACCGCTTTTCTGATCGCAAATTGAATACTAGAGAGAAGTGTGAGATGGTGGTAGTTGATGATATCCGAGATTCACGTAGGCGATAGGAGGCGAGTATATTGAATACATGGTGAGTGATTTTGACTCATGAGGTGTGGTGAATAGTGTGTATAGATAAGCGAAGTGTGTAGAAGACACAGCTCACGAAACCTTGCAGTGTGAGAGTAGCTACACATAATGACTATCCTAACAAATGGCTAGTAGATAAGTAAGCTGTAAGTGAAGAGTTAAACGCGAGTAGTCACTGGACCGAAGACTCCGAGGATCTTATAGTGGTAGCGGCGAACGGTGAACCGGGTGGGGCGGTCAGTCGCGGGTCAGTATCGTGCACTTAATCACAGGATATCCCACACACTACGAGGCACGTTGTGGCAGACTATGCTACGATAGCCCATAGAGCGGGATATGTGACCGTTAGTTGACCGTGCGCGTACGGTTACTTTTCTGACACTATGCTAGATGGCGAGTCCTATCTTAGCTAGAAACCGAATCTAAAGACTTCACTAAGTATCCACACACTCACAAGATATACACTCTTGCATTGACACACTCTCCAAATCACACCAATATACAATATACAGCACAGTGGATCGACACGCGAATCTAATTTGATAGCAACACACAAAACAAATGTAATGAATGTTTGTGATCTTGAAGAGGGAGAGAGAGATCACTTGATAACAATACATATGTCGAAGAATACGATTGTTCTTCTCTTGCACTTGATTAGAAGATGAAGAATGGAGGAAGAAAGAATTAATCACTGAAGCCAAAATCAAGGAATTTAGTGATCAATGAATATGTGTTTTAGAGAAAAGAAAAAGAGAGAAAACTAGATCTGATAGAATTTTTGGCAAGAGGAAGTTTGTTTTTGAAATGGGGTGGCCCAGTATTTATAGGGGACAAAAAAATAACCGTTGCTGGCGGCGGTCCCGCGGTCCTTACTATATAAAGGTGTCGCCGCTAGACTCCGCTCTAGTTTTGTCCTTTTGTGTGAATGTTTGTATCTGTTTATGGAACCTTCCATTTTGGGAAAATTTTGAAATTCAAATTTTAAGTTTTTAATAAAACAATTCTTTTCGAAATGAATAAATAATTTTGTTTTTTATAATTTTATAAAAGCATTTTGTGGAGCGTATAAAGATTTAAGAAAATTATTTTCTTGATCATAAACATGTTTAATGATTTATTTATCGATACCTTAAGTGAATAATCATAGAAATAGAAATTTAATGATTAGCAATTATAAACGTTTAATTTTATCGTAAACGTTTTCACATTTTGTTATTATCAAAACATTGAGAGGTCGAAAAATAAAAATAACGTTTTTAGACATTATTTGTATTAACATATGGTATATTTTAAGCTGATTCAAGTTTTACAATTAATTTTTGGCCGACAAACCAAAAACAACCCTTAACGGGCAGTGTACCCGATCGGTAATAGTTTCGTGGTAAGTAGGGTGTCGAACACTTTGAAGCAAGGTTAAATCTATCAATTTAATTAATAATTTTGGTATCTAATCTATGGTTAAATCATTCTATTCTAAACCTATATTAAAGACCTATTCAGTCCCTAAATCCTAATTCTGACCGGGAAAATAGGTTTTTCCAGCCTGAAGACTAGCACGGTTTGGTTGGTGTCTATAAACAAATTCAAGAACTTTTACCCACACAAGATAAATTAACAAAAGATTAAAAGGGCGGTTCAAACATTAAATAAGAAAACTTGTATTGACACATTATCATTCTGTAGAACAATTGGTTTATTTATTTAGTGCAATAATATCTTCTATCAGAGGTGGCATATCATTCTTAATTACTTAGGCGTTACATCATCCTAAAACTTAACCACAATAATTCTGTCCATAATTAAAGCATCCGCCATAAAGCAGTCCTTATTTACTAATTATAATCTATCTTATGGATTAAAGGCAATGGTAATCTTGTATAAAACCCTAGCTCATAGAGACTTAGCCACTTACCGTTAATGTAGTTTATACCACTAGTAGTCCACTTGTTCCCAACTATCAATGGAATCAGAATGTTACTTGTTGAATTATCTAGTCCGCATGCTAGCAACACGATCATAAACATTAACAAAATCCAATTAACTAGTTAAGCCTGAAGCGTATCCCTAGACACGGACTTTATAAGGACAAATTTGGTATGACTATGATTCTAGATGTATAAAATCAATATATGGAGAGTTATCCTGGAACTCTAAGATCTACTGGTCCGCATCACTAATCCAGTTGAAAGATAGGTCGCATACAAAAGCACATAAACAAGTATAAATTGATAAACATAAACAAGCACTCAACGATAAAACAAGAAATCGAGTTTAGAAACAAATACCAACATTCCGATTCTCATAAATTAATGGCTAATACCTAAAGGTATTAGACAAGGTAAAACACACCGAGTTAACGAATGATTACCAAAAACTGAAACGATTACTAAAGAATATGAATTACACGTTCTAAATGGAATTGAATCGTTGCTCGAACCACTTTTGTTCTTTTTCTCCTCTGAAATTGACTTTTGTGGTATAGGTATCGAAATATGAATTAGCACAATAAAAACTCATTTTTGAGTTTCATATTTATAGGGTCTGGAATTCGGTTGGATACGGCGTATCCAAGAGTTGGATACGGCGTATTGGGGATTTCTTAGAGTAGGGACCACGCTTGATATCTTCCAGAATATTATATTGATTCCATATCTTGAATACGGCGTATTGAGTCCTCTGGATACAGAGTATTAATCTTTATTCCTCTGTGGTCTTTGGTGAGTGCAGTTATGGATTACGCCGTAGTCTTCCTTGATAGATACGGCATATTGGTCCTTCAGAAATAGTAATCTTCAAAATATCTTTATTCAAGCTCCAGAATGCGCAGCCTTTGCTAAACTTTACCAATTACTCCATAAATTACTGCAATTCTCAATATAAAAAATTGGAAAAAATTAAGTAACAATTCTATTCAATAACTATACAAAATGGGTTAATAACATAGGATACATAATGCTAAAACTAAACGGTTATTTTGATGTCATCAAATATCCCCCCCACTTGAATCCTACTTGTCCTCAAGTAGCCTTTAGAAGTTTATAAAAATGTATCCCTAATGATATTTTCTGTAAAGCACTTATTTATCTTTTTACAAGTACACAACCAAACACCTTCACGAAATAGCATATGAAAACACTCAAATTACTCAACTTAATCTATGTGGTAAACATTAACAATTCCTCAATTGCTCCGGTCGTAGACGAGATATTCTATCATAAGCTTGGCAAGGATTTACATCTCCACCACTAAAGCTAAGGAGTAACAAGTTTATAAAGGTAAATATGGGTTTTTGTATGGAAAGGTGTACGGTTTGATCATTCTACAATCTTTCACCAGAAGTACCACTCCAACAAGGCAGCTGAAGCACACATACACACCCGGAATGCCAGGATAGACATGTGTGTTCGATCACATCCCTATTCGAATTTAACCAACAGTTAGGATGAAGAATGATATAGGGTAGGAACCTTCTAACTTTCACCAAAAGTCGTAAACCAACAAGGCAGCTGAGACATGCATACATGGCCGTAACGACAGAATAGACATGCACGCTCGATCACATCCTTATTCGCGTAAACCCAGCGGCTAATCATTAGGTAAGAGGGAAGAAAAGTGTTGTTAAATAAAAATATGAAACAATTAGATTAAGACTAAGATACAAGTTGCTAGACACTTTTTCTCGACCGTTACTATGATTAAGACACAACTATTTACAACGTCTTGATCACTAATAAAAAACAACAACCTAAGTTGGCGTTCCTGTAACGGTCAAATTCCCAATCTTCCCAAAACTTTACATACTCTACAAGGCAAGTGGCGATATCTTCCACTTTGTACAATACCCTCCCTACATCGTTTGATTTTTTTAGACGGTATCAACGAATAATCGATCCTTCGTGTGATTCCTTCGGTAATTACGAAATGATTATCTTCAAACTTTCTTTCTCTTTTTGTATTTTTTCTCATTTTTCTTTTTTCTTTTTTTTTGATCTAAACTTCAAATCTTGGTGTAATTTCACCATCTTCACGATCATAATAATTCCGGATAATTTCTTCGATAGTTCCTTCGTCTTCGGATTCACCAATAATTGTGATGGTAGTAAAATCACATGAGCTTTGACTACTAATATACATTCCCATTTGCAATGTGCAAATTTCCAACCGCACCAAAGATAGAAAATGACACAAGACTCGGGAAATACAAACTTTACACTTTAAGCAACTAGCAACTGTAAATTAAACTTAATCTAACAGGGTAGGTTAAGGTGTAAGGGTGTAACGAAACAAATAGTTGGTGTAAATTCCTAAAGGATTGGCTCTACGGGTTGTTCTAGTGGATCATCACTCTAAAGATGAGAGTGGAAAGGGTTTAAACGGGAGGTTAACTAACCGGTGTAGTTAGTTAATAAGCAACATGTAAAGGCGATTTGGGTGTAATCCTAAAATTTACCAATTTAAACAAGTTACTCCATCTAAATCCATAGTACTCATCACTGTGGTCTCGAGTGATATACCAAGCCAAGTTCTAAAGTCTACAACATCACCGGCACACTCATATTTTGTGGAATTTGGGTAAACATTTGGAAACGGAAAGGTTAAATCCTCACAATATTCTAACAAGGGTTATTGTGTGCGGGTTATGTATCAAGTAATTTCACAAAAGTATGCTTGAATTTTTTTTGAATTTGAGCATAATTTAAGCTTTTTATTGTGAAAAATAGGACAAGTAAACATTCTAATTCCATCCCCCCACTTGAATTATACAACGTCCTCGTTGTATATATAAAACATTAAATACGGGAATTAAAAAGAATTAGAATGAGAAACTCCCCTGATATTTGCTCGGTAGATTCTCCAAGTTGCGTTTATGAGCAAGATTGTGTGCTGAAAAAGCGTCTGAATCCTAGCACGAACAGCACACACATAGAATTCCAGAAAATATGCATTCCACCAACTTCGTCGATATTTCTTTCTCGAGGTCCTGTATAAAATATAGGAAGAACAAGTGCATTCCTATCTTGGTACCTACGGTTAATTTAAACTAAACTAAACGAACTAATTACGAGTCAGACTGTTGGATACGGCGTATCAGGTTAGTGAATACGCCGTATTCAAAATCTGACAATAATGTTTCTAAAGTGCAATAAAATAAAGACTGATAACGTCCAGACAATCAATACGCCGTATGGTATGGAGCGGATACGCCGTATTGATGTCTGGGAAGACAGACTCGATAACAAAATTAAATAACAATCTGGGTTGTCTCCCGGGAAGCACTTTTGTTTACAGCGAAGTCTTTAAGTTAGACTTTTCTTCAGCTTCCACTTTATTTGGTGCGCATCACCTTCCATCCATCGTCCTTTTTCTGAAAAATATCTTGATAGATTTTGGATATATTATCTTCGTTTCTTTCCCAAATATCATATTCGTAACTTCTTATAGCAATATATTCTTCATTTGGTCCAAGCGAGTATTGAATGGCTTCAAACTTTTCTATTTTACACCTTCTTTTGTTAGGTAGTACATTGATAGAATTGGATGTATTGCTATGTTTGCGCTTTGTCTGACTTAGTTTTTCAATATCTCGTGCTTCATAGGCTTTGAAGAATGAATCAGTAGCAGTGTTGGGCGGGTTTTCATATTTAGATTCCTTCAATTCATTACTGCTTGAAATACTGTTATCCACATATCTCTTATTCCAATTTCTATTCATCCAAGCGTGAAATATCACTTTTTGAGTCCTTTCATCCACTTTCTTATGGTATTTGAATGATGTGTTTATGTTTGATAAGAATTTAAGTGGATCAATCCCCTAGTTTTCTCATTCGTCCAACATTTCATCTTTTCCATCGTATGATTCGGGATAGAATCTATAGAAGAATTTTTCAACAAGTTCTTCCCAAGTGGTGATTTTCTCACTAATCTACCAT
>BQNB010128815.1:0-17652 GCA_026074375.1 Tanacetum coccineum
TAAAATCCGAAACCGAACCATTATAAGCGGGTTTTTTCGGTTTCGGTTTTTTTCGGTTTCGGTTTCTTCGGTTTTGGGTTTTTTCGGTTTCGGATTGAGCGGTTCGGCTCGGTTCGTCGGTTTCACGGTTTTTTTGAACACCCCTAAAAATTGGGAGACAGAACAAGACATTTAGAGTCAGTAAAAAGAACATAGTTCTTTTTGTCACACATTTGTGAGACACTAAAAAGGTTAAACTTCAACTCTTTGACAAAATATACATCTTCAAAATCAAGTTTATCTGTTTTGATAGTACCTTTACCAATGATTCTTCCTCCATTTGCTCCTCCACCAAAAGTAACATAACCTCCATCAATTTCTCTGAAATCTGAAAGATGAGCTATGTTTCCAGACATGTGCCTTGAGCATCCACTATCCACAAATCCTTTTTCATTTAGTTAGGAATTGCTCAGCACACAAAAAATTATGAAGTTAGTTATCTTTGGGGACCCAAGCCATTACTGACTTGGATCTGCCTTATGCATCAATGTAATTATATTTGTTAAAGACTAGTGATGCACCATTGGGTTTGATAGGTCTCCAAACCCAACATGCTGAGGGCTTAATAGCATTAAATCCCCTTACCCTGACAGTATTAACATTTGGTCTAACAGTATTAACAGTTTGTCTATTAGTATTAATATTTTGAACATTAGACCTTTTTGTTAATTCTGTATGCTTGTGAAAGGGCTTTGTGCTTGATTTTGAAAATGAGTCTTTGATCTAGCACAAGAAACTGTTGGTTTTGGGTGAGCAGTATTATTAGGCCTAACAGTATTAAAATGTCTGACAGTGTTAACAGACCTAACAGGTCAGGCAGTGAAACAACCTAACAGAATAACAGAGCCTTGCGCATTATTAATCTTTTTAGCCATCTTCATTAAGACTGTCTCTTGAAAACCATATTGTTTTGTGACAATAGGACAACTGAATTGAATGTGAATCAAAACTTCCACGATAAAACATGCATTGTATTACAGAACAAAGTTACATCCTAATTGATTAGATTTTTGACCATTCCAATTCCTTTGGTTCCCCCTAGGTCCCTGTGACCTATACATCTCTGCATACCTAACTTGCCTTCTAATTGGGTTTTCCAGGTTTAAACTGACTCTTTCTAGTAGCAGTGTTATGTATAGTCAATTTTCTTTTCTACCATATGATATGCTTCAACTTCTTCCTCATCATCTGACACCCAATCATCAATAATTGGAGCAATCAATCTTCTCTCATGCTTTTTAGGTTCTTCTACCCTAACATGATTAGCATGATAGAAAAACTTTTCTTTCTAAGTTTTGTCTGCCTTAAGTGGAGACTTAACAGAGCTAGTTTCAATAACATTCTTGTTTTGTTGTTTTAAAGAGTAATCAGTATTCTCCTTAGAATTATCTGACTCTTTATCACAAACAGTGCTTGGCTTTAAACTTGAATCCCTAGGACCATACTCATTTACCTCAGGTTGTTTGAATTCTTCAAGACGTGAATAAGATAAGTCTAAAGGTGTTGGTCTATTAAGAATCAAGGGATGAGGTGAGGGGACAACATTATTTTTGCTCGTGTCAGTTTACCTGACTTGCTAACAAATCATCTAAGTCTTTTGATGATTATTTCAAACTTTGCAAGCTTAAATTCAAACCCCACCTTTTCTTCCTTAACTTTTATCAGTACAGTTAAGTAACCCATTAGATAATCTTTGTGACATACACTTCTTTTAAGTCAAAGTAGATGATCCCTGGGGAAAAGAAGGACTCGGATTCTTTATAAAGTTAAACTACTTGTGCTGTCAAAAATTGATAACCTCCTTTTAATAAGATACTCTTTAAAACAGTATATCTAATTTAACAGTAAAAAAACAAACATCATACTGTTTCTTTAGAGCATTTATACTTACTTGACAAGATTTAGAACAAGATTTAACAATGATATCCTCATAATCTTTGAATGCCATGAGAGCCAGGATTTGCTTGATTTTCATCTACTGAGCCATGTAACAACCAATACATCCAGCACCATCTATACACATATTGCCTTTTCATAAGCCAACTTCAACTTTACAGCCTTTGAAGAGCTACCTTGATTCCAATTTTTGTTGTCTTTTACTTCTTGTTCCTGCATTCTTGGCAAAATGTCCCCATTTTATGCAGTTGAAACATTACTACCTTTGATTTATCATACCAGCATTAGTTCTTCCATCAATGATGATCTTCCTTCCTGTTCTCTGATAGAACTTCCTTGCCCTCATGCTAAGTAGTGCCATATTCCACTTTAGATCCATCTCTTCCAAATCATCATCATGAAGTTGCTCAAGATCTTCATGAACAAGTTGAGACCCTTGTGGTTGTGTGGACAGAAGGCAAAACTGTGGCAATCACTAAAACTAGCATATCTAGTTTCAGTACTAGCAGTATTAACCTTGGTGGTGCCAGTACTAACTCCAGTGTTAACAGTATTAATAGTATTAGTACTGCTTGGACTGGAAGTGGTTAGAAATGCCAAGTTCTTATCATCATTGTTAACAGCAGCAGTTCTCTTAACCTTCTGTTCAACAATTTTAAAATTGTTGTACAAATCATCCAAACCCATAGTATCAAAGTCGGGTTTGTTCATCCAGACTACCACATGTGTATCCCATTCAAAAGGTAAGCTCCTCAAAAACTTAACATTTAGATCTCCCGGAGGAGTAACTACACCCTAAATTGCAATCTCCAAACAAGATTTTGAAGCCTGTTAAAGATAGAATCCAGTGATTCTGAGCTTGAAGCATTAAAGTTTTCATACTGTTGCTTCAGCAAGGCCTTCTGTGTCTTCTTTGTTGCATCATTCCCTCCAAAGCGAGCTTTAATGGCAACAAACATTGATTGAGCATCAACATACTGATTGAATGTAAGTTGATGTTCATGGCCAAGCCATTATGCATAGACTTCGAGCCATTACATCATTCTATTTGTCAAAATCTTTCTTCAGCAGTAAAGAGTCAACAGTCATCTTCAATGCGGTGTGATGGACCAGATACCTTGTGTAGTAACAGGAATAAAGTACGCCAAGAATTCCCATTTTCTATTACCTCCCATAATGCATAATCTTGGATCTGAAAGTACTGTTTCATCCTTATTTCCCACATCTCATACTCCCCCTGAGTTTTGAGCAAAGGGAAAGCTTTTGTCCAACGCATTATTCTGAGAATTTTCTAACTCCATTACCTCTAGATTAAAGTTTCTCAAAGCACAGGCTCTGATACCACTTGTTGATCCCACGCCTTGATCGATTCTTTACGTAGTAAAGAGTTTGTCACCTTGGAAGAATCCAAAATAAAAAAGATTGAGACTTTGTATGTATACCAAAGTGTATGCGGAATCTACACTTTGATACTCAATAGGTGTTTTATCATGTAACAATGATAACAAACAAAACCAATGTAAAAAATAAACCAAACAGCTTTCAATATTATTAGGAAAAAATACAAGTACTCTTGAAGTACTAGGTGTTACAACCTTAAATCTATTACTAATCATTCTCTAATCTCTAAGAAAAGAAAACCTAAAAGTGAATATCTATACTATAACTAAGGAACTCCTTTTTATAGAACGCGCAACAAGGAGCCTTTTACAAAGATATCTGCCTATCTTTTAGGATCATTTACAATTCAAATATAAACATTCCCAAATAATCCACCATGCATTCTTATCTCAATTCATCAGCTTTGACATCAGCATATAAACTCATATGTCTATCGAGTAGTACTACACAGTGTCAGATACTAAGTATGAACTGGCAGTACTACTCCAATAGTACTGTTAGTTACCTAGGCGGATTAAGTCATGTGAAGATTTATTCCTAACAGTACGTACATCAATGTGCTTGTCTCTATGAGTAATTAAACTGTTGATGCAGCATAAGAGCATATCACACTTTTGTTGTCATATGTACATAGAGAATCTTTATTGAATGTAAAACCCATAGTTTTGTTAGCTGTGATCCGCATACCATAGGATTGAGCACAACAACCCAATAAATGAAATATATTTCAGACCACTGTACCGAGATCGCGTGCTCTTTTGCTTCTTGAAGACCACTAACAAATATTATCACCTAAGAATTAGTGTTTCCTGATGCACTGCGTCTAGTGTCATGACACGCCGGCATGATCTGAGTGTGAATAAGCTGTTAGAGACATATCGTAATCCCTTCTATACCAAGACCCCATGTTAATGGTTCCCTTTATGTATTGAAAGATCCTTTTTTTTTATTTAACTGCTGTAGTTGCTTTATTTGATATGCTTTGCCTGAAATCCTGTGCACATAAGCAGACTGCATAAATAAGGTCGGGTCTACTGGATGTCAGATACATGAGGGATCCAATCATGCCACGGTAAAGTGTAGCATCAACTGGTGTCCCCTATAGATCTTCATCCAGTTTATTCTTTTCTACCATAGGTGTGTCTACAGAATCACTAGTTAGCAAACCATATTTTTTAATAATTTCAGAACAATATTTGATTGGTTAGGAAAGAATGCCTCTAGGACTATGAGAAATTTTTAATCTTAAAAGATTGAAATCTTGCCCCATCCATCGCATCTTGAACATATTGGTCATTAATTAGCACACTCAATTACACCATTCAAATATTATATCTCACCAAAAATTTTGTACCATAAAAAGTCAAATTCCTGCTTTTCTGAGTGAAATTTTGGAATTAACTAAACCTTTGAGAAATGATGTGAGGTTGAGGAGAACTGACAGCCATTTTGTACCCATGCAACGTGGTGCTTGTTGAGACCAAAAGGGCCTTTTTGAGCTTGTACACACGCGATGGGTTGTCCTGATCAACAAATCCTTCTGGTTGAGAAACGTAGACCTCTTCTTTGAGCTCGCCATTTAAGAAATCCGTTTTGACGTCCATTTGGAAGATCGTCATATTCTTGTTGGCGGCATTTGCTACGAAGATACGGATGGCCTCTATTCTTGCAACCGGTGCAAATGATTCCTCAAAGTCGATTCCCTTCTCTTGCCTGAATCCTTGAGCAACTAATCTAGCCTTGTTCTTGAGTACCCCACCAAATTCGTTTGTCTTGACCTTGTAAATCCACTTTAGTTTGATCAACATGACTCTATCTGGACACAACACCAATTCCCAAACTTGTAGTCTTTCAAATTCATGAATTTCTTCTTGCATTGCATCGATCCATGATGGTTTAGTCATTGCTTGTTTGAAGTGTCTTGTTTTCAACAAAGTAAAAAGGCATCAAAGTAACACCACATGGCATCAGTTTTGAGTTGCTTTCTCATGGAGACAGATCGAGAAGGATCTCCGATCACATTTGCTATGGGATGACCCTTTGTCCATCTACCAATTAGTTCAAGTAGAGTGTGGGATGGTCGCATATTAGATGAAGATCCTTAAGAAGTTGAGTCTTCATGAAGAAATTCATAAAGTGGATCATTATGAAAATGTGGTGTTTTTGGTGATTCTTCAACACCTTGAGAAATAATTTAGAAATGCTTAGTTCTTATTTAATGGCATACTATTTGCTGGGTTAAAAAAAAAAAAACAAATAGAAACATCTTGGTCAATTGACTAGACCACAGGTGAAATAGGGCTATTTCAACAGCTCTTGTTACAGAAACAACTGGAACCGGAAGAGACACAATAGTTGGAGGATTGAAGTATTCAACGAACTGGTTGAACATAACTAGCCTAATCATCTCATTGGTGGATTACCAATGTTATAAGAATAGGGTTTGGAACGAGTCAGAACAGGGATGTGTTGTGTATCCCCATAATTGAAGCCCCTCCCCCCCACCGAGACCTGAACCGAATTATTCAGAAGCCATTGCTGTTAGCTCATCGAACGTCACATGAATAGTTTCCATAATTTTTCTAGTTTCTACGCTGTTATAGATTCTAAAAGCTTTCTTTGCGGGCGCGTAACCAACCAAAATACCAATATCTGCCTTTGCATTTAGTTTACCCAAATCTTCACTGTCATTAGTCGGATAAAAGAGTAAACCAAAGACACGAAGAAATGATAAATCCGGCTTCTTGTCGTGCATCTGCTCATATTGAGTTTTGTTGTATCGGAGACAGATTAGAGAATGGTTTTGGGTATAACAAGCTGTGTTGATTACTTCGGCCCATAGAAACAGAGGAGCTTTTAAAAATATCAACATTGTGCGAGCAGCTTCCACAAGAGTTCGGTTTCGTCTTTCGACAACGTCGTTCTGTTGAGGAGTGCGAGCAACAGAAGTTTGATGCGAAATGCTGACATTTTCATAAAAATCACGAAGAGTCTGATTGACAAATTCAGTTCCATTATCTGTTCTAACATTACGGACAGTGGCATTCAAATGAACTTGAATATTTTTGATGCATTTGATGATAGCGTCAGGAGCTTCATCCTTTGATCTTAGAAATTTGACCCAAGTAAATCGAGAGTAATCGTCAACAATCACCAAGATATACTTTTCTCGTTAATGCTCTCCACACGCATCGGGCCACAAAGATCCATATGCAAAAGATATAGTTTCTCTTGGTTAGTGTCCTCAGCTTTGGGTTGATGAGAGGATTTCTTGCTTTTTCCTAATGCACATGCTGAACACAGATGATCTTTCTAAAATTTAAGCTTTGGAATGCCTCGTGCAAGACCGTCTTTGGCTAGCTTGTTAAGAGTACCAAAGTTGAGATGCGATAACCGACGATGCCATAACCAGCTGTTAGTCTTTGATGCTTTTGATAAAAGACAGATCAGAGAAGTCTTTAGCATGTCATCAAGAGAAATTGTGTACAAATCTGTGTCTCTGGATCCCAAAAGCAGATCAACACCTTCTAAATTTCAAATAAAGCAAGTGTTTTATTGAGATGCAACTTCCAGATCCGCGTCACAAAATTGTCCAACAGAAAACAAGTTATGTCCAAGCCCCTCAACATAGTACACCCTTGAGATAATTACATTCCCCAGTTGATAGTCACCAAACCCTATTATCTTTGCAACTTGGTCGTTTCCAAATTGAACAGTCCCTGGAAATTTACTAATGAAGTTCATGAGCTGAGAGCGATTCCCTGTCATATGTTTTGAACATTTGGAGTCCAGATACCAGAGAAAAATCCAGACAACCTGTCATTAACAAGAGAAGAAGAAGATGGAACATCTGTAGCATTGGATCCCAACAAATGAGTAGGTTTTGAGTTGTTAGCAATTTTAGATTCTACAATCTTAGCTTTTTTACTCGAACCTACTGATTTTACTTGTTTAGGTCTCCTATTATAGACTTTAATCTCTGGTTTTTGTGTTTTACCTGAATTAGAAGTGGTTTCCTTAAGATGCACTACTTTCGTGGGAGTGATCCTAGTTAAAGGGCACAAGTTACCAACTATAGTGAAAAGTCTTCTTGTTGGTTTCCACTTATGTCCTACTTCAGTGAACACTTTACCCATAGGTTTCCAAGTATTATGTTGTTGGCTTTTCTTTATCTTAGATTTAGATTTAGCACGCATATTCACATCATTCACAAAATCAAGGAAATACACATCATGATCTACATCAAACATACATTGCTTACATTTAACACAAATTAACTGAGAATTCTCATTTAACATAGTATGCTTAACATTAACATCACAAATAGGTTCTTTAACACGATTCTTTTTATTCACTTTCCTAAGTTGGGCTTCTACTTTATTCTTCCTGTTGCTACTTGGTTTTTGCGAGATCTTATTATTCTTTTTATTGCCTGTAGGCTGTGATCTGCAAGTACTAGTAGAACACTTCAATCCTGTAGAAGACAACACAGGTATGTTAGAATCAGATGTTTTGAATGACTCTACATGTTTATGAATGTTGCTCGAGGATGTGAGAGGTTCTGAAAACGTAACTTTCTTGACTTTGTTCATGGGTGTGACGGCTACCAATTTCTCACTAGGTTTTATGAAACTAGGGAATGTCTGAGAAACATAGACTAACAATTCCTGAACGTGTTTTGTAAACTTGCAAGCAGAGTCTAAAAGTGGTTCACTAGGATTCTGTTTTCTAGCGCGTTCTACAAGTTCACGTATGGTGTTAGTATTTTCTATAGTCTTCTGCTGATAATCCTCATGGGCATCCCTATTTTTCTTAAGTCTATGAGAAAGAGGTTCTATATCTAACTTGAACATTCCTAGAGCAATGGTGGTGGCTTTAGTTATTGTGATGGCATTATCAAGCACATGTTTACCTTTTAGTCTTCTTAATTCACTTTGTAATGCTGTTGTCACAGAAACCTTTTTTTGAATTTGACCTTTTAGATCCGCATTTTCCATATATTTAGAATTCAATTGAGCAATCAAAGAGTCACAGTGTTCTTTAGAAAGAGCACATGTCTTTTTAATCGAGTCAAATTGATCTTTGTAAATCTTTTTCAAATGCTCAATTTCTTTATGCAAACGCTCATTTTCATAAAGTAATTTGGCCACACTATGCTCCAATTCAATGTTTATGGTCTCTATTTTATCCATTTCATGTTTGACTTTCTCTTCCTTGTCATTTTATCTCATTGGTTTAATATGTTCCTTCAACTTACAAATTGTAGTGTCTTTAGCTTGTAGCTGAGCTTTTAAATCAATTTTTTCAAAATATTCTGGAATTTTAAGAGCATTTTGATTATTACTTAATGAATCCTTTTGAAAAATTTCTTGAATAAGTTGCATCGTTAACTTAACTGAAATGCAATGTTTTTCAAGTTATAAGTAACTTTTTGAAAGATCATTATACGCATTTTGTGATTTCAAAAGCTCAGCATCAAGATCCAAACACTTCACACAAGATTGACTACTTTGCAATTCCACATTCACATCATCAAAAACAGCAGTAGAATTCATCACATATATCATAACATCTTGAGACATGATTTTTTGTAAGACTCGATCATTTTCAAGAAAAAGTTATTTCTTATGAATTTCAAAACACTGTTTGTCTACAAAATATTGTTGAACAACAACTTTTATCTGGTTAAAAACTGTTTGTACTTTCGTTATCTCATTTAAAAGATATTTATCAAAAACATTGAATATGTCTTTTAAGGTATTTAAAAATGGAATTATTTCATTTAGAAAAACAGTTTTAGTGTGTTCAAACCCCCATTCCCCTTCTGTTATGACATCAGGTGTAATCCGCTTTTTCACCACAGTGTCAAATTGGCCAAGATGGTATTTAAGCTTTTTAAGGCTTGTATTAACCAGGCTTACCTTAGGAAGTTCCTTAGGAGCCTCAATTTTGATTGGTGACGAAGCAGATTAATCAGTATTAGGGTGTGAAATTTGTAACCAGAAAACTTGTTCATCAGACAATTCTTGTTGTGGAACAAAACATTTACCAAAATATTCAGATAATCGATTTAACTCAACATAAGTAATTGGAGTTGTATTAACTTTCTTTTCTTTTGACATTGGGTCGTTTTGTTTTGCAAGCATTTTGGATCGACTTACTTCTTCCAAAATCAATGTCTCTTCATCATCAATCACAGGACTAGCAACATGTTGACTAGATATAACACTACCATCATACAAGGTTGGCTTAATCCGTTGAGCTTTCTTGAGATAAAACAGATTTTGATAACCAAGAGCTTGTTTGTAAGTGTCATCATAAAAAACTTGTGGCTTTGTTAACATGTGCACTGTTTGAGCAGATTGACCCACTTTGTAAACAATATTGTCCAGTTCCTTAATCTTCTTTTCTAAATCAATTTCTTTATCCATATATTTATTTTCCTTTTCTTTGGATTTGTTTTTTAAAACAGTAAATGTTTGCAATAAAGATTCTTTTTCTTTGATTTAATTAGAAAGATTTTGTTCAAGTGAGTCAATTTGCTGCTTAAGTGTAAGCTTTTCCTTAATCACATCATCCATTTGAGAATCAATCATTTTTTCACGTGTGCTTAAATCAATATTAAGACGTTGTTTAAAAGTTTTGACTAGTTCTTTATATCTCTCAAGCTCAGCAGTTAAGGATTTGTTATTCTTTTCCTGATTAGCTTTTTCCCAATTATTTACATGATTAATATTTGTTTAGACATTTGTTAAATCTCAGATAAAATCATTGAATCTTGTTGTGCATATAAATTAGTATCTTGAACAGCTGCCTGTTGTATTTCTTGCAAATATTAAGAATACGGAATGATATTGCTATCACTTGTTATCTCATTATCTGTAAAATCAACAACTGGTGTTTGTTCAAAACCCTGCATTGCATGCACACTTTGATTATCCATATCATTATGATATGTTCAGAAATGAGGTTCCATTTGAATAAAATCAGAACGCAAGTTGGATAGCTTGGCCATCATAACCGCTTTTTCATTTGAGACATCATTACAGTTAGAATCATAAGCATCAAGATCCTCAATCTGAAAAGCAGTATTGTTTTGAATGGTTGTCTGAATAGCTTGACCATCTAAAGTGCCTGGATCTGCAATAAATGCGAGTTGCTTTTCATCCAAAATTTGTCCAGCTTCCAGTACTTCAGCCAACATTGCCTTTTCCTTAAACCATGCAGCGTTCCTTGGTCACTTAGGCTGAGTGCATTGCCTTGCCATATGTCCTTCACCTTGACACATGTAGCATTTAACAACCCTTTCCTGTCCGCTTGTATTGTTTCCCCCAGAACTAGTAGCATTACTGTAACATTCCGTATTTAAGGTCACTATTTATTCTGAGCTTTATTTCTATTTTTATTTTTATGCAAAGCCATTAATTTTACGTTTACTCGATTTGGTAAAAATTTCTCGTCCTTAGCTTTAAGGGAGCCGCGTTGAGAATTTTAATTTCGTCTTCGCTATTAAGTGGTTTAATATTCCTATATATCACCTCGATGAGTTTAATTTACATCATGGTCATATTTTTACATCATTGTCATTTTCCGTTGTGTTTCGCGTTTACGTAAATTTCTTGCTTAAAACTCGCGTTTTACCTTAAACTTAACATTTTAAGTTAAAACTTTTACCACAACTTAAATTAAATACTTATAAACTAAAAATCAAAAAAAAAATATAAAATCACCCTAGACCTAGGCCTATGGCCGGTTTTACCCAACACCACACACAACACTTTTTCAATTTCTATAAACCCCATCATTCCCTTTCTTCTCCCCATACATGCAAAACCATTCATTTCCAAAAAAATCTCTTCTTCCTTCTTCTCCTTGTGGCTGCCGAAATTACCACCACCACCACCATAATCTTACAAAAAATTTCTTCTCCTTTTTATCATCTTAGCATCATCCTAGAGTTGCTTGCAAAGTTTGGTAAATTTTCTTGAAGTTTTGAAGAAGTTATTGAAGTTTTAATGGAAGATTGTAATCAAGACTAGGTTGGATCTTGGGTTCTTGCTATTTAGGGTGTATTGAACCCTTGTGAGTCAAGATTGTGGGTGTTGGAGTAGGTCTAACTCAGCCCCAAACAAGAAAGAAGCATTTGTTGGTTTTGATTTTCTTGTTTTTCTAGTAAGGTTATTTCTTAATCTTTACATTTTCTTTGATTTTGATCCTTAAAAATGGATGTTGATTCTGGAATGTATGTTTAATATGATATAAGTGTGTTTTAAGACTTGGTATGGAATTGCATGTGATTGGTAGAGTTGAGGATGAAGTTTGGAATGGGTTTGGAGTTAAATAATTGGGACTGTTTTGAAATAGTTAGAAAATACGTGTCATATAAGAAATATTATTGGCTTGGACCTATGATTAAATACTAAGTCTGGAATAATATATCTCTGGCATCATAGGATAGTTGATGCCTAACCAACTCCTTTGATAGGGATATAATGGTCAAAATAAGAAATAGGTCCAATCTGGACCTATGATTAGAAAAATGAAGTTAAACTCCAAGTTTGTAATAAAAGGTTAAGTTTAAAGTTTTGGTGTCAGTGGATAAGACCACTTACGGAAGCTATATCTTTTGGCCTCACCTTCTTTCCTATCATGGTTTAGGAATTATGACCATTTCCGTAAAGGGTAAAAATTTTGGAAAAAAAACTTCTGTTTTAGGGAGTAACCAAGGGTAAAAGATTCCTTTTTCACATAGTTAAGAAACCTTTGTAAGATTATTGAGACCTTACATTTTAGGAAACTAGACCACAATGATCTTACCAGGAGTGAAAGACTCACATTTAGAACATTTGTGAGCTATGAGATATGGGTCAATGAAGTCGAGTAAAAAAATCATAACGAGTTTTTACGTCTAGTCTCAAATCTTAACAAACGTATAGAACACTTTGACAAAATAAGAATTAAAAGCCTAAACTTAGTAGGTGTTTATTTACCTATAAGACCAGATCACAAGTCATTTTGGGATTAAAAAGGATTTGGGAAGCTCTAGTGGAATGCCATGCTTATCTCGGAAACACTCACATTATTCACTAGTTTTTAATCTTTACGTATTTGTTACTTTCTACGAAACTAAGTCACGTCAACGTCTTTTAGGAGGTGCTTATGGGAGAGTACTTCCCACTCGTTAGAGAATCGTCACACATCTGTTCTAATTGTTCTCTCGTGGAGTTCATAGCCTTTCACTTTCTACTTATAAATATTTTTTTTATAAACCCCGCGAGTGAGATACATGCTAGTTTTATAAATTAAACACATGTGATTTTCGGTATGCTGGTCCCGATTATGAACTAATTGCATAGTACCTATTGCAAAAAGGCCCCCTAATTTCATGCACTGTTAATTACCTATGATGGGTGAGCGCTAGTACATTAAGTAGATCTATTGGGCCTTTTTGACTGCCCTGTCTGGGGTTGTGACATCCATGGCGCGATCACCCCTAAAGGACTATTTTGTTAATGAGAATTTCTTTAGGGTATATTGCAATATAGCTATTGTGGGTCAATTGATTACATATATAAAAATGTTGGTTAACATTTCAGTGGCATGACCCTTAATGCATTAGTGATTATAACTTGTTTGATCAGCAAGTTTTTTCGATGATTAAAAATAACTTAGTGTCACTCTTTATTTCATATAAACTCTATGGATTCCCTCAACGTTTTTCGTTGACTTTTTAGCCAATTTTCTCTCAGGTAATCATGGGGGGGGGTTGGGGGGGTAGAAGCTTGGAGTGGCCGATGGATTTAGGCGCGAAACGTTTTATTAACTTGTTTGGTTCCATCATTAAAAACACTTTGGGGGTGTTATGGTTTTTAAACATATTTACGATGTTGTAATGGTTACGATCTTGTGGACAAATTTTCGACTCTGATCTTACAGAATTGGGAAAATGTAATGTTTTAAACGCTCTTTTTGATCGTTCTTATATCTATGTTTGTTGGTGCTATGAGTCTTAACACCCAAACAATTGGTTTCCGCTGCGAAAATGAATTTGAGGGGGTGTTTAAAGATGGTATCAAGCAGCTAAGGTTATAGAGAACAAGGTTCGTTTATTCAAAAACCTAAAACTATAACTTTTTTTCTCCTTCGCGTGCTAAGACTGCCTGTGGCCCTCGTCAAGTCAATCTTAATGATTCCTATTTAAGTACTTAAGCACGTTCGGTGCATGCTCGTAAAATATTTTGATGATAAATATTATGATATATTATAGATATATATCGACTATCAAGCTTATTCGAAAAGCATTGAAAAATTATTTAGCTTTATTTACATTAAAAGATGTAATTCCATATACATAACAAATAATTATCATTCATAAATTGGTTTATCAACGGATCATCACGTTCGTTCATGGAGCATCGTCATGCATTTGCATATTTGCATAAGCTATTATTCATATACTAAATTTTTTATAGTGACCTTATGTAATTATTTTTGTGTGATTTACAGATTATCATGGCAAACCTACCTCCTCCTAATCATGTTGCGGATCTTCCCGAAGACGATCTGGAAGAGCAACCTGAGCTCCCGCCCTAAGCCTGACCATTTAAATGAATTTGCACCTCACCAAATTCCTCAACCAGAGGTAACAAAGAAGGATTGATACTCGAAGATGATGAAGAAGAAGAAGAGAAGAAGAACCAAGATGAAGAAAAATGAGGAAGACAATGACTATGATGATGTGCTGAGGTCATCACCCATAAGAGGAGGCTTAAATCCCGTCAACCTACCACCACCAGATTCAGACACCGAGTCTGAGGATATGGCAGTTGCTCCTACTTCTGATGATCATGAGCAGGAGGCTGAGGCTGATATTGTTGGTACCATCACTAGGGTACCATATTCTGTGTGCCCATTCTCGGGTACCGTCTATGTGGGTAGTGGACCTTCTCGGCAGGTTTTTGCTCCTGGCCCTACAGGAAGGGATGTCAACACTCTACATCGCCAGGTCAAGGGCCTTACTCAACAAATGTTTGATTCGGTTTGTGTTTTTGGGGTTGAACACTGAACACTCAAACTGAAAATGAATAGTGGGTAATGGAAAAATATTTGGCATAATTCGATACACTGATTATTAAAAGTGAAATTAAGGGTTATCATGTACACAAGGCGTAGTGGTGTGTACGTTGAAAATCAAGTTGAGAGTTAGTGAAGGGGACCGAAAGAAAAATAAGAAAATTGAAGATGATTTAAAATCAACTCAGAGGGATTTTGATCGCTGTCATGCACCACCATAATTCTGAGACAAATGGTTCCCGGCTTTTTGAGGTTGCAGTGGGACTTACTCCCGTTCAGAAATAGACGTGAAATACTCAAATGTGGCACTACTGCTCCAGTGGCTCATGTTGATCGTGCTGACCCTGATGATCCTTCTCCCCGTCCTACTCGTCGTCCTCGACACGATGATCCCTATGTCATGGTTAGAGATGCTGCCACCAGAAATGAGGGCGATGATGCTGCTACTACTAGTGACCCACAGCCGTCACAGCCACCTGGATCCCCACATTATCATCTGTAGTGTAGGATCATTGTAGTCTCTTTATTTTGCTATCACTAAACCGGGCATGTCGGTTTATAGACTTGGTACTTATGATTGTAATGACTTAGTCATGTTTTGGTAAAACAATGCAACCTTGTACTATCTTTTGTGATGGACGAAGAATTACTATCCTTGATTATCTATATGATGTGTTGTGATCTCTTTTGGGCTTTGATTGTTTATACATGTGTGATTATTCTGTTTGCCTTGGAATTGATTGCTTATACATGTTATGGTTATACCATTATATGAATACTCATTGAGTATTCTTCATGATATGACAGAATCATGCCACCAAGAGCAATGACCCAATCCACCATTGAAAAGCTTGTCTCTAATAGGGTGGCTGCAACACTTGCTCAGGATCGTGCTACAAGAGGAAACATAAATAGAGCCGGCGGACCCGGCGGTAATATCGGGGGAAATGCAGGAGGCCAAGGTGGGGCACCACCTGCTAGTGAATGTACGCACTCGAATTTTATGAAATGTAACCCCACTAGTTTCTACGGCAACGAAGGTACTGTTGAGTTAAGCCGTTGGTTTGAGAAAACGGAAAGTGTTTTCAGCATCAGCGAATATGCAGAGAGAAACAAGGTAAAGTTTGCTGCGGCTACACTTTAGGGTCGAGCCCTGACATGGTGGAACTCTCAAGTCGCCACCTTGGGGCTTGAGGTGGCTAATGCAAAGTCTTGGAATGATATGAAAATAATGATGAGAGAAGAATTTTGTCCGCCAGAAGAGATACAAAGAATGGAAGTTAAACTATGGAACTTGAGGCTGAAAGATTCCAATATATCTGCTTACACCCAAAGGTTCAATGAATTGGTCCTGTTATGCCCAGAAATGGTTCCGAGTGAAAAGAAGAAAGTAGAGGCATACTTACGTGGCTTGCCTGAAAACATTAAAGGAGAAACAACTTCTTCCAGACCTGTTGTTCTTAATGAGGCTGTCCGAATGGCTCATACCCTAATGGAACAGAAGTTATAAGCCAAAGCTAAAAGAATTGCCGAGAGCAACAAGAGAAAGTGGGAGAACAACAACAACAACAACAACAACAACAACCAGAGAAATTACCGGAACAACAGCCGCCACAACCAGAACAACAATCAAATACATGGGAATGCTAGGGCTCTAACCACTACTCAAAATGCGGGAGCAAACCAAACTGGGGTTGCTTCTAAATGTAACCGTTGTGGGATATGTCATTTTGGTCAGTGCCCACCAAAGTGCTACAATTGTGGAAAAATAGGACACAAGGAAAAGGACTGCAGAAGCAAGAATGTGGCTTCTGGTACCAATGCTCTGTAGTTTGTTACGAATGTGGTGAAAGAGGCCACAAGAGCAATGTATGCCCAAAGAGAGCTGATCGACAAGGTGGAAACGTGCGAGGTCAAGCGTATGTCGTCAGTGATGTTACAATACTGTTTGATTCGGGAGCAGATAAAAGTTTTGTGGATGTTAGATTTAGCCATTTACTAGATATTAAACCAGCCAAATTAAATACTAGTTACGAAGTCGAACTAGCCGACGGAAAAGTGGTATGCACCAACACTGTTCTGAAGGGTTGTACTCTGAATTTACTTGACCACTTATTTGACATTGATCTCATGCCAATAGAGTTGGGTACGTTCGATGTAATAATTGGAATGGATTGGTTGGTAGAACGCGATGCCGTCATCGTGTGTGGTAAGAAGGAGGTACATGTGCCTTACAAGAACAAGACGTTAGTTGTTAAGGGTGATAGTGGTGCATCACGATTAAAAGTGATATCCTGCATTAAAGCAAGAAAATACATAGAAAGGGGATCCCAGTTGTTCTTAGCTCAAGTGACAGAGAAAGAACCGTCAAAGAAACAGTTGCAAGACGTGCCAGTGATTCGTAACTTTCCTGAGGTGTTTCCTGATGATTTGCCAGGACTCCCACCACCTCGACAAGTTGAATTTAGAATTGAGCTTGTGCCCGGAGCCGCACCTGTCGCGCGTGCACCATACCGTTTGGCACCGTCTGAATTGAAAGAATTGTCGGACCAATTGAAGGAATTACTAGAGAAAGGGTTTATTCGCCCGAGCTCTTCACCTTGGGGAGCTCCAGTGTTGTTCGTTAAGAAGAAGGACGGATCATTCCGTATGTGCATCGATTATCGCGAGCTAAATAAGTTGACCGTCAAGAATCGGTATCCACTCCCGAGGATTGACGACCTGTTTGATCAACTTCAAGGTTCCAGCGTATACTCAAAGATTGATCTGCGGTCTGGTTATCACCAACTCTGAATTAGAGAAGAAGATATCCCTATTACGGCTTTTCGGACTAGGTACGGTCACTATGAATTTCAAGTAATGTCGTTTGGTCTAACCAACGCTCCTGCGGTATTCATGGATCTAATGAATCGAGTGTGCAAGCCATACCTCGATAAATTTATGATCGTATTCATTGATGACATACTTATCTACTCCAAGAATAAAGAAGAGCACGAAAAACATTTGAAGATCATTTTGGAGTTACTCAAGAAAGAGCAATTGTACGCCAAATTCTGGAAGTGCGATTTCTGGCTTGAGTCGGTACAATTTCTCGATCACATGATCAACAATAAAGGTGTTTATGTGGATCCTGCAAAGGTTGAGGCTATCCGAAATTGGTCCGCACCAACAGAAGTAAGATAATTTTTGGGTTTAGCCGGATATTACCGAAGATTCATCGAGGGTTTTTCGTTAATTTCCAAG
>BQNB010128816.1:0-19219 GCA_026074375.1 Tanacetum coccineum
AAAATTAGCTTATATAAGTATATTAATATAAGACTATCTTCCTTATATACGTAATATATTATAACACGTATATCAATTATCCATTTTATACATTTAAAAGTCATTAGTGGTGATTATGGCTATATTTAACATGTAATACATAAAATCATAAGAAATAAAAGTATAAAGGATTTAAGAAAACCTTAGTGATGATGTAAGAGATGTGAAATAAGTTCTAAACCCGTGTTTAGATTCAATAACAAAGCTTTCAAGCTTATAACCCTAGATTAGGTTTCCAAAACCCTAATCTTGCAATAACTTGCTAAATCCCTTTCAAAGCTTAACCAACACTTGAAACCTTCTTAGAATACCTTAAGTATGTTGTGTATAGGGTTGTATGATCTTAGAAAATCAAACTATAGATTTGTTTGTATGGCTTATTTATGCCGTGAGCTTCAAAGAGAGGGAAAGAGAGTTTTTGTTGATTTGGTTAAGTATGTAAGAAAGGAAGGGTGCATGCATGGGTATTTATAGTATAAATATCTTGCTAACTTAACCATGGTTACTTTCTAACCCTAGGTTAAGTTAACATGACAAGTTGATAAAAGGTGTAAGAGTTACCTTTATGAAATATCTAGATATTATTTACAACTTGTAAAGTCTTGGTCTCATCCATCTAATTTTGGCATATATATATATATATATATATATGATGTAATTTTTGATTATTTTGAGTATTGGGTATAATCGTGGGTATTTGTTTAGGCGTAGTTAGGTTTTAGAACTTCCGGGTATGCCTAAACGTATTTTATTATGAAACGTAAGCATTTTACGTAGCCGATAAAAATAAGATGAACAAAGTCATTAATTATCCTCATAATAATCATATAACACTTGCTTGATGCAAACATTTAATCGTTTAATGCCCGTTTACATTGAATGATCATTTTCAGTTTACGCGATTTAACTTAACGTTTACGGTTTAAGAGCAAACGCGTAAAACCCTAAAAATAAATTATGAATTACATAATGTCATACAATGACCTAAAATATGAGGTGTTATAGATTAACTGACTACTTCACCCAAAATCCACCCAAAAAGTCACTCCCCAAATATTTTTCATTCGTTTCCATTTCCATGTTATCATATTACACATACACCCCACAACCCTTTAAAGACCTATTTGATAGTAACTATTAGTACTTACGCTAACGGTGGAGGTTTGATCATTTATCAAGCCTATGGTAATTTGTATGCTATGACAGGTAATGAGTGTTAAATTTTACGTTTCCCATATTGTCATAATTCATTATACACTGGGAGAGAGAGAGAGAGAGAGAGAGAGAGAATCCAAACACTTATTATGCGGTACTAGTGTATATTTTTCCTGCTTCTAGTTATGAGGTCTAATTGGTTGTGCCATGAATTGCTTTAAAGAGTAAGTTAAATGCCCCCGATATTGCTATTGTCTAGGTAGAAAAGCTCATTTGCTTGGAGACAAGCAAATCCTAAGTGTAGGGGTATTTAATGAGGTGTAATTTTATACACTTTTTTGGGGTCATTTTACCCTTAAAATCATGCAATTATGTTTAAAATATGCGCTTAATCGTTTCTTTTTGCATTTTTAGCACTTGGAAGACATTTTTAGGAAATACACGTGACTTGGGCTTGAATTTGGAAGAAACCAGACAAGATGGAAAATGGACACAAACGAAGGCTTGAAGAATCTGTCACAGATGGTGGAGACGGCGTCAGAAAATGCTGTGACGCCGTCTAAAGCTAATAGCGACGACATCTGAAGGTTAGTGACAGCGTCTGGATTAGTCGTCAAGAATGAAGCCCTAGAAACCCTAGCGTGGAGACGGAATTTGGAATTATTGCCACACCATCGCGGTCTATTTCCTATATATACAAACTCAATTTCATGTTTTTCTGTAACACCTTCAAAATTCGTAACGCATCGGAAAACAACATGGGGTGCTACTTCATAGTTCGTAAGCATAAGTCATAAAAAACAACCTCAAAGGAGACATTTTTAAATTAAATTATCACATTTGACACATTTAATTAAACATTAGAGTTAAATAACAGGTCCTAACGGTTTTTAGCAAAACTACAAGAGTCAAAACATGACTTGATCCCAATAAAGTATTCTTCGAATGTGAAAAATAGACAGAGTCTTAAAATTTTCATATCCTCGCAATACTCCCATCCAAGCAACATAAGCATAATCACCTGAAATAAAACATGCTAAAAACGTCAACAATAATGTTGAGTGAATCCATAGAGTTGTAAGTAAACCGGTAATAATTGTAGAACACAAGCACAATTCATTGAAAAGAAGATTGTATGCTTATAACGTATAAATTCTGTTTTATTGCATCGAGCTCATGACACCGAACCTTGGCAAAAAAACATATCCTGTATGTATATAAAGTTGCCCCAGTACTAGGTATTATTGCCTCATACCTACAAGTCTAAATACAAATTGTCAGTTGACAGGGTGCTCCAAAATTGATCCATACCTCCGGACGGGGTTGTTAAAACCCAATAGATCTATTAATTGTACTAGCGTTTACCTCATGGGTAATTAACAGTTTATGAAATTAGAGACTTTGGCAATAGCTACTCAATGTCAATAAAACACATATTCAAGTCAAGCATACCAATTAAAACCACTTGTGTTTAATTTTGCAAAACTAGCATGTATCTCCCTCGCGGAGTTTATAAAACAATTAAATAATTAAAAGCGAGGTTATGAACTCACCTTAAATGATAGCGACAAGCAAGAGAGTATCAACGATGAGAAAAGAATGATCAACGGCGAGGAATGAAGTCAAGAGATCCTATTCGCGACCTAAATTAACGAGGCGCTTTGGGAGAAAGAAATATAAAATGAAACGATGCTTAAGTCATTTATAGAAAGTAATAGAAAGTAATATAATCCATATGTGTTTGTGTCTTAGATTAATTAGCAAAATTGTGTCTTACAAAAGATGTAAGGTTTTTAGTTAAGTTATGACGCTTATACGAAAAGTTACTAATTTTGGAAAGTTTCTATATTTGAACAACATAGAAATCCCGAACATAAATGTTGTCTAAAGTATCCCTTAATCCCAATTCACGTCTGAACGCCCTTAGTGATCTTAATGTCTAGTTTTCCTTTCAATTAATGGATACTAATGTGTATAATATGCTTATAAACCTTTCACTATACTTCCTATGACTTAACTAAACATAAAACACCTTTACCCTTTAATCCAAGTTTTTTATATTTTGGCTGATTTTCATAGTCACTTAATGAATTTTTTAAAATACCAAACAACCTCAAATGACTTTCATCCATTTCCAACATCCTCAATATGTTGTAAACCTACTGTATTTTTCCCAAAAGAGTTTGACAAGTCTAACTATTTTTCAAAAATTTGACAACCCAAAGTGTCCGGATAATGAACTGCTGCAACAACCTAAAATTTTCACTTGACCAGATCCATTTAGACCTTTCAATAAAATCTAGACATCATAAACTTCCTATAGTAGCAGCCCCGTAATTTAAAAAGACGTTTTGATACGGTTTTTGACCTCACAAACACAACCCAAATTCTGTCCCCAAAACTCAAATTCGACAACTAATCTTGTAAAATTATTTTGACTGGCCTCTGCTCACTTTTAAGTCACGAAATCACTTGGCTTAGAAAGTAGACTATCTATAGATAATTTTAAGCTTAAGAAAATCAATCAAACCTATCCGAATGAACGAGTTATGACTCTTACAAGATGACTAAAAAATCTGCCTAGTTTTTAATTCCGAATTTACAACAATCTATCCTAATCATCTTCATCCACATGCACCAAAAACAAATCCACTATTATCAACATCCTAATCTCATCTCCAAGAACTTATCAACTCACTAATCATCACATCTTCATGCATTTTATAAAACACACTTGATTAGTTTATAAAAGTATAACACAAAGACATGCATGTATGGATCTATGAATCAAGAACATAAATAGATAGGAAAACAAAAGCAAGAGTTCATGCTTTAGCTTACTAGATGAAGAAAAAAGAGATGATGAAGTTCTTGAAAAACCTCAAATTATATTTTGAATCCCAACATTTAATTCTTGATTAATCTTGAAATTAGATGGATTAAACCTTGAAATCACCTTAAATAACCTTGATAATCACTCTTGTATACTTGAATTAGATCAAAGATCAAAGATGATGAAACCCCCTTGGTTATGAGTGTGTGTCGTGGCCAAGAAGAGAGGGGGAATAGGAGAAATTTTCTTACTATCTAAGTGTTTGTGTGTGTTTTGATCGACCGAACGTCCCTATGTAAGGGGAGGTTTGGGCCAGCCTTTATTGGGCTTGGGGGTGGGCTTTCATAATTTTTTTTGTTATTTATTAAGTGTAGTATTATTAGTGTAGAGTTTAAACAAAAGGTAGGGAAAAAGGAGTGTTTGGTTTGTGGTTTAGTAGGAGTTAAATAAAAGGGGTGTTTGTTTTGTTGTTTTATTCGGTTAGAGGAAGGGTAGAGGGAGTGTTTGGAATTTTTTTTGTTAAGTGTAATATGTTAGGAACACGAAAAGTGTCGGTCACTTTCATGTATATCGATAGATAGCTCGTTTAGTTATTTTTGGAACCTTAATAGGCTAAGTTAGGAAAAGCCCATGAAAGCCCACCTAGGTCGGCCACATTAAGGGTATTTATACACCTCTCCATGCCTTGGAGAGGTGGTTGGTTGTTCATTTTCTCACACATATAATATACATTCCATTTCCTTTTACTTTCTCTCTCTAAGTTCATCCAACCTACTCTCTCTTTAGTTCTTACATAAATCAAAGATTACTATTATTCTACAATTGGTATCAAGAGCCATGGGTGGTGTGTTTAGTTTTTGTGTTTAATTCTTCTTGGTTCGTGTGTTTTTTCTTGCAAAACTCGTCATTTCTTTCATTTTTTCTTTGTTTTCGAAGCACAAGTATACTAAAGGATCATTTACTTTGGTAAATTTGATCTAGTATCTTGATGATATAGGTGTACATGCTTTGAATCAAGAAAAACATAATTAATTTTTATTCTTTCGTACATCGTTCGCTTTTTAACTTTAAAATAGTTAAGTAATAAATCGCAGTAAATTAAGATTCACCAATCTACGTAAACGGATAGGCACCAATCAAATTTAAAGTTTTTACATCAAGAAATCATTATATTATTATTACTAAAGTAATAATTTACTTATTAGGTTTTATTTTATCGGTTACGTAAAACGTTATGTTTCGCGATAAATTACGTTTAGGTATTCCCGGAACCACCAAAATTAATCTGCGATTCAACAAATACCTATGATTATTACTAATACTCAAAGTTTTATAAAACTTTACCTACAAACATCACTTGAGCCAAAATTTACAAGAATAAACAAAACAATACAAACACTTTTAAAGTAAATACTTTGTAAAATAAAAACTACAACTAAACTTATAAAATGCAAGTACTTACTTTACATAAGAACAAAGATACCACTAGTCAATTACTCCGATTTCCATGGATCACTCGTGCTCTTATGGGACCAAGGGACCAAAGACCTAGTGTTTGACCCTAGTCTTTCTAAGACCCTCTCTAATGTTCCCAAGACCACCCTCCACCCTTTTGAAAGTCTGTTCAAGTTCAACATTGATCTCTTGACCACATTGGCATATACATATATCTCATGCATGAAAGTGATAACATACACAACAATTATCAACTAACAAAAACAAAATTCCATCTCTCTTCACGGCTCAAAACACTCCTCCCACACAACCATACAAATTTTTATACTAATTATACAAGCATACACACAACATATCTAAGACCTACTAAGATGGTTTGAAGGTTGGTTAAGCCTCTACAAGTGTTGAACAAGAAAAATGGAAGATTAGGGTTTAGGGTTTCTTTGATTGTGCAGGCTTTGGTTTGTAATCTAAACAAGGGGTTAGATTGTGTTGGTTACCATATTACATCACTCTAAGGTCATCTAAAACTCTTTATGTCCTTTAATCAAACATTTTATGCAAATATGGAGTTTTATATAGTAAATCACCATTTAGAATACTTTTAAACATGTAAACATATTTCTACATGTGATCATTGTTTTTATGAACATTTTACATATGTTATGAGGTTGATAAATCATAACTAATAGATATATAAAGTATGGTAACATGATTTGTTTAAGTGTAAACATTATATGAATAAAACAAGAATTTAAAGTTACTTTAAGAAAGTATTAAGCGGTTGTTAAGCTTGTTAAGGACTGATACATTAGGACTCCCGGACAATATGGATCTTGACTCTATTATATGTAAGATAAGATATATAATAATTTGGAAAACTTGTGGTAAATTAATAAGTTAAGAGGAATATAAAACAAGTTTTTAAAAAAATGGATATGTAAAAGTTTTATAAAGGGGTCGTTTTGGTCGACTTGGTAACAGCCTACCATGTTTAACAAAGTATATACGCCTCATGAGATTTTAATGATAAGCAACTCGAAAAAACCGATTTATAACGAAAAAAAAAAGATACGACGATTTCAAGTTTACGTTAAATATATACTTTTTATAAAACTATTTATATAAAAGTTACTATTCACCACAGAAACTTATACTTTTAAAACATCAATAAATCGATCAAACATTTAAATAACGAAGTCGTAGCTCGATAGGAAATACGCTAAAAAACCAGAGTTAAAAACGAAATAAGTACGACATTTACCGAGATTTACGATAACTAAATCTTATAAAAATAAATATAAAACTGTTAAGAACAGTAAAAATCACTATTCATCAGAAACTCCGATATTTGAAAATGTATATTTGATAACTCGGTTAATACGAAGGCGTGGACAAAGAAACGAAAGAAAACGAAACGTAAAACGAGAAAGTTTACGACGGTCCCATTTTTACTAAAGTAATAGCCCTATAAATAAAAGTTTTACTTTATAAAATATAATATATCACTAAAACGATAGATGAGTGGTGTAGCTATATAGAAATATATGTGGTATTAGTTATCAAAGTGCTATCTTACTAGGGAATTTCATAATGATGGCCTCTTCGGGGTGGCGTATCGACAGTTGTTGAATTTAACGATTTAAAAGTGTCCTACTCCATCATACGTCACTAATGAACCCTTAATTATGATAGCCCAAACGATATTATGATGAGCTATACAACCTATAGATAATCAAAGTGTTTAGTACTTATATGACTTATTGGATTAGGTTGCATTCGATCGTAAGCGTGACGCATTTTTCTATGTGAATACTTTGTTTGAATTACCAATCCTCGAGTGAGTTCATAGCCCCATTCTAATCTACTTTGTTTTATAAACACCTACGAGGTGAAATTAACATGGCTTTGTTTTACTACGACACAAGGATGTCTAAAATTATGCTATCCAGATTATTGCCTAAGTTACAACAGAGCCATCTAAAGTCCCATAATATCAAGACCGTTAATTGCTATTATAGTGATGCACTAGTGTTGTGGCGATAGAATTACAGGAGACTAACAATCCCCACCGGAATTTAGGTCACAGAGAGAAGCAGTTCAAAAGTTGATCATAGGTCATTTAAACATCTAGGCAACTTGTAGGCTGTTTTTGGCAGACACCCTATCCTAATTGGGGCAGACAAGACAGTTAAGAGCTTCCGGGTCATGACTTAGCGCAATAATACATGTTTTTGTGGACAACTGAAATGTTTCATAGTCTAACTTTCCCTTAAATCTTGTGTCCACTCCTAACTTGATAAACCTATGAATTCACTCAACCTTTGTGTTTGACTTTAGCATGTTTAATTCAGGTCCTAAGTATAAGCTTGGATGGGAGCCGTGAGGATATCAATAAGATGGATTCTGTGTTTAATTAAATTCGATGCTACTTTTTATTTTATAAAAACTTAAGGTCACCTTTTGTTAGTATGAAGCTTTTGTTTAACAAAACGTATGTGAGGAAAATGCTTAATTACTTTTAAAACATGATGGTAACCTAATTTATGAACTGCCTGATATTTTGATATGACATCGAATTGAAATCTTATCTTAAAAGCGTCCATTTCAGCTGATTCCATATCTTGATTGTTTGTACTTTGACGTAGCACCCCAATGATACCATTGCCGCGCATACCAGAATTTGGGGGGTGTTAAGATTGGTACAATAGCCTGGTATAGGAACTGGGTCATTTTCAAAGACCTAGTCTATAACAAAAATGTATTACAAATTTTTCTTTTCTTTCATTTTCAAAATACAAATCCTTTCCATCACTGTATCTAATATCCAGTGCCGCATCCCTAGTCCTTACTTACTCTTTTGGATTATCATTATTGTTAATATAGTTATTTATATCTAATACTTGGTAAATTCGATCCCTCATGTCTATTCTTCTAGCGTAATACTATTCTATTATCGTATCTGTCGATTATTAAATATTGACCCATAACAGTCCGAATAATTCAAGAGTATTATAGAATTCTTATTTTCTTGGTTAGTCATCATATACCTCAGACTCAATGTTACCCTTACACATTCTACCGGATTATGTACTGATTTGTTGAGAGAATCATGCCCGCCTAGAAGATTTTAAAGAAGAAATCTGTTAAAGGTTGGTGGAAAAGCAATGTGCTAAAGCTATTGAATGAGTACGAAAAGAAAGGGCTAATTTAGACAGTGCTGGAAGTTCCAGAAGAAACCCTGGGAATGCTAGGAGGAACTATGGAATGTGCATGTTGTACGCACAAGACTTTATGAAATGGAAAAACCACACACTTTTAAATGGACAAGGTGTTGTTGGGTTAAGGTGGTGGAAGAAAAAGGTTGAGCAAGTGTATTGAAACTTTGCCAAGTGGTGCTGACGAAGATAAGTTATGTTTGCTGGTAGTACTTTCGAGTCCGTGCGTTAACATGGTGAATGTGAATGTGCACACACTAGTGGCTCGTCAATCTAACCATATTCTGGACTGAATTCAAGAGTGATGTAGACTAGACGGACACTGCCCAGTCAACTGAAATCCAAAGGAATGGAGAAAGAGCTTGTGAGGACATTGACTCTGAAAGGAGACGATCATTGATGTATACAACAATCTTTCCATGAGTTGGCCCTTAGATGGTGTCCCCTGAATTGGGTGCCTACTGAAAAAAAGTAAGATTGAAGGTATGTCGTGAGTGGGTTTCCTGAAAGAATCAAAGAAAATCTTCACTTCTCAAAACCAGCAACTCTGCATGATGCCATCAACATGGCCCGGAACTGGTTTGAGCAAAGCAGTTCAGGGTAGGGCTACCAGAATTGGTGAAAGCAATAAAGGGAAGTGGGAAGACCACCAAAGAAACAACAACAACAACAACAACCGCAACCGAAACAACAACTATCACCAACAACAAAACAGGAGGCAGGAAACTGCCAGGGCATATGCTGCAGCCCCAACTGAAAATAAGGGTTATGCTGGGAATCTACCAAAGTGCAACCGTTGCAACCTATCACCAAGTGGGCGATGCCCCTCCAAAAGTGTCCAGAAATGCAAGAACTGGTCATCCAGGATAAGATTGTAGAGCTATACTTCTAGGTGCATGTAATGATTTCCTGCAGAATGCGACGTGTTATGGGTGTGGTGAGAAAGGACATCTTAAGAATAAGTGTCATAAGGCAGGGAACCAACATAAAGAGGGAGCTCGTGCAAGAGCTTACGTGGTGGTTGAAAATCCGCAGCAGAATTCGAATGTGGTCACGGGTACGTTTCTTCTTAATGATTACTACGCTTGTATCCTCTTTGATTCTGGTGCTGAGAAGAGTTTTGTATCTTCTACGTTTACACCTTTTATTGATATTGCCCTCATCGCTTTAAATACTAGTTATGAAGTAGAGTTAGCAGATGGAAAGGTGTAGTACCATCACTATTTTACGAGGTGTACCTTAGTGTTGCTAATCACGTGTTCAAAGAATTGACCCTACAACCGACCCGGCTAGGAAGTTTTTTTATGTCATTGTTGGTATGGATTGGTTGTCATACCACCGAGTTGTCATAGATTGTTATGAAAATATTGTCCGTATTCCTCTTCCGAATGGCAAGTTTCTTGAAGTCCAAGGCGAGAGGCCGGAAAAGAATCCTGGATCACTTGTGTGTATCAAGGCTGATGAAAAGAAGTTTGATGACATTTGAGTTGTCCGAGACTTCCCTGAGGTATTTCCAGATGATCTGTCAGGATTACCTCCTGTGCGTGAGATAGAATTACGCATTGATCTGATTCCAGGCGCGTCGCCAGTTGTTAAATCACCATACCGATTAGCTGCGTCAGAGATGTTAGAATTGTCGAACCAACTAAAAGAGCTTTAAGAGAAAGGCTTCATTCGACCTAGTCATTCACCATGGGGAGCACCCGTGCTTTTTGTCAAGAAGAAAGATGGTGCGATGAGAATGTGTATTGACTATAGGGAATTAAATAAGTTAACTATAAAAAACCGCTATCCTCTCCCTAGAATTGATGACTTGTTTAACCAATTACAAGGTGCGTGTTGTTTCTCTAAGATAGATCTTCGTTCAGGATATCATCAGTTGAGAGTCCGACGGAAGATATACCAAAAAACCATAGCGTTTAGAACCCGAATTGGGCATATTTGAGTCACAGTTATGCCATTTGGGCTGACAAAGCCACCAACAAGTATTATGGACCTTAATGAACCGCGCGTGGCAAACTAATCTGGACAAATTCATAATTGTGTTCATTGACGACATCTTAATCTACTAAAAGTCAGAAGAAGAACATGAAGTCCACCTAAAGACGATTTTAGACTTACTCAAGAAAGAGAAGTTATATGACAAATTTTCTAAGTGTGAATTTTGGTTAAAAGAAGTCCAGTTCCTAGGACAAGCATGTGTGTCACCGTGACGTATCCACATGGATTCCTAGCAAGGTTTATATTTATTTTTTTTTTTAATTTTTTTATTGAGTCGTCAAGAACTGAAAGACCCTTAAATCCAACTTAAATCCGTTTCATTTTTTAAGGATTGCGGGTTACTACCGGAGATTCATTAGAATTTCTCTAAGATCGCCAACTCTCACTTTGTTGACATTCAAAAGAATAAGACAATAATGTGTGGGGAAAAGAACAAGATTAAGCTTTTCGCTTCTGAAGGAGAAGCTATGCAAGGCTCCTGTGTACACTCCTCCATGACCAGACGACTTTGTGGTCTTATTGTGCTGCACTTCGAAACAAGGTTTTTGGGTGCGTCTGATGCAACGGGGCCAAAGTGGTAGTGTAGCATCAAGACAATTAAAGAAGCAGAGAAAAATTATCCACCAACACGACCTGAATTGGGAGCAGTGGTGTTTCGCCCTAAAAATCTGGAGACCATTATCTTTATTTTTATGGGACGAAAAGTGGTTATCTACACTGACCACTAATAGGTCTCCAGTACATAATTTGACCAGAAAGATTTGAATATGCGCCAACGGTGGTGGATCGAGCTGCTCAGTGACTACGAGTGTGAGATCAAATACCACACAGGCAGCTAACATGTGGCAGATGCCTTGATATAGAAAGGAAAGCTCAATCCAGGCGAGTACGGCTCTGAAGTATTTAACTATTCCATTATAGACTTAAGACTAAGATTTTAAAGCACGGGCCGAAGCATCCAAGGAACTCACAGCTCCAGCTGAATGGCCTAAGAGGACTGGAAAAAACACTTTGAACGACGAGATATGGTGGAAAATTTACTTTCTTCGATCGAACTGGATTCCATCAGTTGGTGGTGTAAGGAAATGATTATGGATAAACTCATACTTCAGATATTCAATACATTCGTGCAGATAAGATGTATTGAGATCTGAGAGACTTGTATTGGTGCCAGGTATGAGAGAACATTGCAGAGTACTTTAGCCGGTGTCTAACATGCTCTAAGATTGAAGGCTCACACAAAAACCCTTAGTAAAAGATTAACTTCAGCAACCAGAAAATCCCTGAGTGGAAATGAGAGAAATATAACAATGGACTAGTCACAAAGTTGCCTAGAAGCAGTATGGGTAACATGCGATTTGGGTCATAAGTGGATAGATGACCAAGCTCCGCTCACTTCTTACCCATTCATGAAGATTACAAAACGGAGAAGTTGGCAAGGATTTATATCAACGAAATCATAGCAAGACATGGTGTGCCAGTGTCAATCATTTTAGACCGTGATGGTCGATTCACGTCACACTTATAGCAAGCTCTTCAGGAAGCATTGGGTACAAAACTACACATGAGTATGGCTTACCACCCTGAGACCGACGGTCAGAGTGAGCGTACTATCCAGACGATGGAAGATATGCTTCGAGCTTGTGTTATGGATTTTGGTGGCATTGGGATAACTCATCTTCCAGTTGGTTGAGTTTTCTTCTAATAACAAGCTACCACACGAGCGTTAAATCGCACCATTCGAGGCGCTGTCGGGCGAAAGTGTATGATCCCCCGTGATAGGACTGAAGTGGGAGAAAGTCGCTTATTGAACCAAGAACTTGTGCAAGAAACGACAGAAAAGATTTTCAGATTTAAGAAAAGGGCTGAAAACGGCAAGGAGTCCCGCCAGAAAAGCAATGCTGATAATAGACGTAAGCCACTTGAAATCTAAGGTGGAGACAGAGTGTTTACTAAAGGTAATCTCTATGAAGGGAATGTATGATTTGAAAGAAAGGAGAGCTGGCACCGGACGATATGTGGATCCCTGTTTGAAATAGTATAGTGTGTTTGACCGATATCTTATCGTGCGAAAGTTACCCCAGGAACTAATAAAGTGATTCACGACACGCTTCATGTGTCTAACCTCAAGAAATTGTTTTGGCTGAGCCAGATGTTCAGAGTGCCTTTGGATGAGATTCGAGATTTGATAGAAATCAGTGATTTATAGAATAGCCTATGAGACGTAAAACGAGATGTGAAAAAGCTCAGCGACAGAAAGAATCCATTAGTCAAATTCGTTAGAACCCTCGGTCAAGGAGCTGAGTATACCTGGGAACAGAAGACCAATTCGGAAGAAATATCCGCACTCTCTCTAAACCGTACTCCTTCAGGTGTATGCAACCCGAGCCCTTGAGGACAAGGCTCTTTCTACCGAGAAAACTGTAACATTCCGTATTTTCAGGTCATTTACGACGTCATATATTTCACTAATTATTTTTTTTTCTTTCGTACTCGTTCGCTTTTAATTTTAATAGTTAAGTTAAATCGCGTAAATTAAGAATCACCAATCAACGTAAACGGGCACCAAACAAATTAAAGTTTACATCAAGAAATCATTATATTATTATTACTAAAGTAATAATTTACTTATTAGGTTTTATTTTATCGGTTACGTAAAACGTTACGTTTCACGATAAATTACGTTTAGGTATTCCCAGAACCACCAAAATTAATCTGCGCTTCAACAAATACCTATGATTATTACTAATACTCAAAGTTTTATAAAACTTTACCTACAAACATCACTTGAGCCTAAATTTACCAAGAATTAAACAAACCAATACATACACTTTGTAAAGTATACTTTGTAAAATAAAACTACAACATATAACAATGCAAGTAATACTTTCCATAAGTAACAAAGAAACTAGCTAGTCAATTACTCCTCATTTCCATGGGATCACTCTCTCTTTAGGGGACCAAGGGACCAAAGACTAGTGGTTTGACCACTAGTCTTCCTTAAGACCCTCTCTATGATTACTCCCAGACAACCCCCCCCCCCCCCCTTTGAAAGTCTTGGTCAAGTTTCTACCATCTTTGACCACATTGGCATATACATATATCTCATGCATGAAAGTGATAACATACACAACAATTATCAACTAACAAAAACAAAATTCTATCTCTCTTCACGGCTCAAAACACTCCTCCCACACATCCCATACAAATTTTCTACCACTTTATAACAAGCATACAAAAAAAAACCACAAAACCCAAAAATTTATCTAAGACATAACTAAGTTGGTTTGAAGGTTTGTTTAAGCCTCTCTACATAGTGTTGAACCAAGAAAAATGGAAGATAGGGTTTCTTTGATTGTGCAAGCTTTGTTTGTAATCCTAACAAGGGTTTTAGATTGTGTTGTTACCATATTACAAACACTCTAAAGGTCCATCTAAAACTCTTTTATGTCTTTACATTCATCATTTTATTGGCAAATATAGTTTTATTATATATAGTAAATCACCATTTAGAATACTTTAAAACATGTAAAAATAATATTCTACTTGTGATCATGGTTTTTGAATATTTTTTACATTATGTTTATGAGGATTGATAATAATCATGAAAATAAAGGATAAAATAAGTATTGTACACATGTTGGTTAAGTGTAAACCATGTAATGGTATAAATTTGTAATTTAAGTTACTAAGAAAAGTTTTAAGGTTTTTAAGCCTTGTTAAGACTTGATCCTTTAGAACTCATGAGACAGATAGAATCAGGACTCTATTATATGTTATGATAAGTATATCATAAGTCTTGGAAAACTTGTGGTAAATTATTAAGTTAAAAGTATAATAAAACAAGATTATAAAAATGGGATATGTATAAAATTATTCAAGGGGCTGTTTTGGTTCGGACATTTGTAACAACCCCTACCCTGTTTTTAAAAAGAATCAGTACGCCTCATGAAGGATTTTAAAATGATAAGAAACCGAAAAACCATTTTAAAACGAAAAAGATACGACGAATACAAGTTTACTTGTAAATATCTATACTTTATATAAAGTTTACTATTCACCACAGAAACTTATACTTTAAAACGTCAATTAATCGATAAAACATTTAAATACGAAGACGTGCTCGAAAGAAATCCTAAAACGGAGTAAAACAATAAGTTACAACATTTACGAGATTACATAACTAAAATCTATAAAAATATATATATAACTGTTATGAACGTAAAAATCACAATTTCAATCAAAAAACTCAGATTTGAAAATGTTAAATTTTGATAACTCGTCTTAATAACGAAGGCGTGGACGTAAGAAAACGAAAGAAACGGATATAAAACGAGAAGTTACGCATTTACTAAAGTATACTTATAAACGTTTTTACTTTATAAATATAATTTCACTAAAACGATTAGATGGTGATGTAGCTATATAGAATTATATGTGGTATTAGTTAATCAAAGTACTATATTACTAGGGAGTTTCATAATGAGGCCTCTTCGGGGTGGCGTATCGACGAGTTGTTGGATTTACGATTTAAAGTGTCCTAGCTCCTCATACGTCACTACATACCTCATTAATTACATAGCCCTACGATATTATGCATGAGCTTATACAACCTATAAATAATAAAGTGTTTAGTACTTATATGACCTATAATGGATTAGGTTGCATTCGAATCGTAAGCGTGACGCATTTTCTAATTTGAAAACATGTTGATTACCATTCACATCGAGGTGAGTTCAAAGCCCCATTTCCCTATACTAACTTGTTTTATAAACACTACGGGGTGAAATAAATGCTTGTTTTACTAACGTACATAAGTGTTTTAAACGTATGCTATCCAGATTATGCCTGTAATTAGTGGCCTAAGTACCCAGTAGTGCCATCTAAGTCCCTAATAATCATGAACCGTCAAATTGCAATTATAGTGAGCAGCGTAGGTGTTTGTGGATAGATCTATCGAGACTAACAATCCCCACCGGAATTTATGGTCACATATTGATAATGGTTGCATTTAACATTTAGAGAATTGTAGGCTGTTTTGGCAGACACCCTACCTATTTAGGGCAGACAGACAGTTAAGGTTTCGGGTCATGAGCTACGCAATAAAAATACATGTATAATGGACTAACTGATTTGTCTCATAGTCTACTTTCACTTTAAATTTGTGTCCACTCTTTACTTGATAAACCTATGAATTCACTCAACCCATTTGTTTTGACTTTTACATGTTTAATTTCAGGTCCTAAGGTATAAGCTTGGATGGGAGCCGTGATGGATATCAATGAAGATAGATTCTGTGTTTATTTAAATTCGATGCAACTTTTATCTATAAAAACTTAAGTCACCTTTTGGTAGTATGAAGCTTTTGTTTAATTAAAAACGTATGTGGAAATGTTTATGACTTTTAAAACATATGGGACCTAATGTATGAACTCTGATATTTTGCTATGGCATCAAATAAAATCTTATCTTAAAACGTCCATTTAAGGTCGTTTCCTATATCTTGATTGTTGTACTTTGACGTAGCACCCCATTATTACCATTCCGCTGCATACCAGAATTTGGGGGTGTTACAATCTAGTATCTTTATGATGTAGGTGTACATGCTTTGAATCAAGAAAAACATCATTTTTGTTACTTTTGTGTTCGAAAACCTTTACAAAGAACAAAATATTGATTTTAAAATTTTTGGCTTAAAAACCTTAAAGTTTTCATTTTCTTATTCCTATAGGGTTAGTAACACTAGTTGTACAAGATTTTTTTGCAAAAAACAGATCAAAAAAGTATCTTTTTGTGTTTTTGAGATTTTGAGTTTCGTCACTGTTGGTACCGAACAACTCCAGTTAGTTACTATCGAACAACTCCAGTTTGTTAGTGTCGAACAACTACTACTGAACAACTCCTTGCAGTTAGTACCGAACAACTCCTTGTAGTTAGTACTGAACAAAGAACTAACTCCATTTAGTTAGTACCAGAACAACCTCCTTAGCAGTTAGTTCCCAGAGCAAACTCCAGATTAGTTTCGTACCTGAAGAACAACCCTTGCAGTTAGTACCGAACAACTCCAAATTAGTTAGTACCGAACAATTCTAAGTAGTTAGTACCGAACAACTCCAAGTAGTTTGTACCGAACAACTCCAAGTAGTTTGTACCAAACAACTCCAAGTAGTTAGTACCGAACAACTCATATATAAAGGGGTTGAATTTTAACACTAGCCATTTACCTAAGAACCCGAATTTGCAATTTTACTTAAGTAAAAGAATTTGCAACATACACTTAAAACTCAAATTGATTAATCAAAATTATACGGTTTATTTCTTTGACTTGTAAAATCCTGTGAAACACTCATATGTTTTCCCGGTTTTGTCAAGAATTGTAAAATCCCGTATAGTTTCAAGACTTTAAACACATAAAAGACAACACCATCAAACACAATTACTTTCTATCACCGCTCGATCAAACGGTAATCATTGAACATACCAATTTATCAATGACGACTCTTGCTGATAAGTCACTTCTCTCGGGTGGTGACAATAAACCACCGATGCTTGAAAAACATTTGTATGACTCGTGGAAAAGCATAATGGAACATTATATGATGAATAGACCTCATGGTAGAATGATTCTTGCCTCTGTTGAAAAAGGTCGACTTGTTTGGCCAACAATTATAGTGGATGGTGTAACCAGACCAAAGGAATATACTGAGTTAACTCCCGCAGAAACCATTCAAGCTGATTGTGACATCAAACCAATAAACATCATTCTACAAGGCCTTCCAACTAAAATTTATGCTCTTGTCAGTCAACATTGTGTAGCCAAGGATATTTGGGAGAAAATCAGACTGCTCATGCAAGGAACGTCGTTAACAAAGAAAGAACGAGAGTGTAAGCTGTACGATGAATTTGATAAGTTTACATACAAGAAAGGAGAGTCGTTACACGAGTACTACTTGAGATTCACTCTGCTACTTAATGATATGAATATTTACAAGATGCCACTGGAGCAATTTCAAGTCAATACCAAGTTTCTGAACATTCTTCTTGCTGAATGGAGCAAATTCGTTACTGATGTTAAGTTGGTCAAAGATTTGCATACTACTAATGTTGATCAGATTCATGCTCACTTGGAACAACATGAACGACATGAAAATGAAGTTTGATTGATGCATGAACGTAGCTCCGATCCTCTTGCTTTAGTTGCATCTCACCAAATGACACAATCTCCTTATCAATCTCATCATCACTCTTACTAGAACTCTCAACATCAACAATTTGTCTCACCTCATCAATCTTCATAGTATGGATCACCTTTTGAATCTTAACAATACTCAATCACTAATACCTTATTCAATCACCTATCCCCCCCAACAATTATCAAACCTCAGTTCACCATAATGTTTTCTCTCCATTATCATCCATTCCTCAAATTTAATACTCTCCCACAGTCAACCAACAATCTGAATTTTCCCAATTAGACTCTGGTCTAACTATACCAGTTTTCAAGCACGGTGATGATCCAATTGATGCCATCAATCATGTCATGTCATTCTTGTCTGATGTAGTCACTTCTCACTATCCTACTACCAATAACCAGTTGAGGAACTCATCAAACCTAAGGCAACAAGCCACCATTAATGATGGAAGAGCTACCGTATAACCAGTACAAGGGAGACAAAGATCTTATGTTGCGGGTACTACAAGAACTTTCACTCCAGGATCAAGTAGGAGTAACTCGGGGAAACAAAGGATTGTTACGTGTTGCAACTGCAAAGGGGAAGGACACATGTCTAAACAATGCACTAAACCAAGAAGGAAACAGGATGACTTATGGTTTAAAGAAAAAGTGTTGTTGGTTCAAGCTCAAGTAAGTGGACAAATTCTACATGAGGAGGAACTTGAATTTTTGGCAGATCCAAGAATTCTAGAAGCTCAAGCCACACAGACGGTCATTACTCACAATGCTGCTTATCAAGCTGATGATTTAGATGCATATGACTCTGATTGTGATGAACTCAACACTGCCAAAGTTGCTTTCATGGCGAAATTATCTCATTATGGTTCAGATACTCTTGTTGAGGTACACAATCATGATAATGTGAATAATAATATGATTAATTAAGCTGTGCAGGTGATGCCATCTTCTGACAGTCTAATGTTGTAAATCATTCAGAGACTGAAATAATCAGTGTAGCAATATCATTCCTTATTCTCAGTATGTGATCGAATCACAACAAGCAGCTGTTCAAAATTCTAACTCTTCTGCACAACAAGATGCACTGATATTATCTGTGATTGAACAACTAGAAACCCAAGTTGCTAATTGTACCAAGATAAATCTAGAAAATAAAAGTGTCAATGATACTTTAACTGCTGAGCTTGAAAGATATATGGAACAAGTTAAAGTGTTGAATGAAGGACAAAATGTTAATTTAAAGAATAATGATAACATTTCAGATTCATGTGCATAGTCTGTAAAGATTGATCGTCTTAAACAAACTCTTTCTGAACATTTAAAAGA
>BQNB010128817.1:0-18407 GCA_026074375.1 Tanacetum coccineum
GTGAACCTAGCAAGTAGGATAATGGCTTGAGGTTTTGTTTGGAGGATGTGATTGTAAAGACGAGTCAAAAGCATAGAAAATGGCATGGGGCCGTTGCGTTTATTTTTGACTTCCTATATTCGATAAAGAATCATCGAAGTGAAGTTGAACTTTCTTTTGATGATTAAGTAGTAAAGCATGTATGCAGTACATGCGTTTACATGATCTCTATTGCCAATGGTGCAAAAGAAATTTTCCCTAAAGAATAGTTCCCATCCTCTTAGCTCGGGACGAATATCATCTATGTGGAGTTTGTTGGGGTCTCTTTGAAGTTGAGTTTGAGTGGTTCTAGGAATGGTGATGTTCTTTTTGACGAGGTCATGCTTAGGGCCAAAGAAACGACTATTAGGATGATCATTAAGAGAATCTAGTGACCATTTACATGTGTAAAAGGTTTCTAAAGCTTTTGGAGTTTGAAAGATTCGAGAGAGTTGAGATGAATCTAACTCGAAAGTGAATTGAACAAGCTTGAACTCAATGTAAGGACGTTCATCCTCATCTCTTTTGACTTCAAGACTATGGTAGAATCTAGGATGAATGGGTTCATCAAGAGTGAGAAAAGACTCAAGACCTACGGCTTGAAAGGTTGGAAGCATGTTGTTTACTTTGATGAAAGATGGAATGAAGAATCTTCCTTCATGGAAGAGACGGCTTTCAAGACGGCGGTAGGATTCTCTAACTTCTTCATCCATTGCTTTTGAGCGATGAATTCTAGGTAAGTAAGCTTTAGTGAGTTGGTAATCCTTTTGGTTTAGTTGTGGCATGATTTTACCTATAAATCAAATTAAGAAGACTTAATATTTTAAATGAAAGATAATATAAATGGTTCAAAGTGTGTGACTATATGGACGAGATGTGGATTTACAGTTTGCTTGACTTGGACAAAAGAAAATTAGTAATATTACTAGTACTAAGCAAACATTAACGCACAACCTATATTTGATATTGCTCTAGTCGAATGATACGAAAGATGCATATAAATTATGAATTTCATTATGAACATTCATGAGACTTGATGCATGAAAAAAATTGTTTTTGTGTTGTATTAACAATGTAGTTGAACAACACTTGTTTTGAAAAACAAATTCCTAGACGTGAGATTTTTATTCAAAAATTACAATTTTGGGTTTTTGTTGAAAAATTGTTTTCGCTAACTCCTTCAATTATGTAATATTAATGTCTACAGGTTTCATAATAGTTATACATTACTATATCTTAGTCCTAATTGTGCAAAATTTATAAGTAAAATCAAAATCCCTAAATTGTTTGGTTTGGTGCAAAATCAAAACCCTAGACTCAAAATTAAAAAGAAAATAAGATGAAATCACTTACAATTGTTGATTATAGTTGATGATTCGTTGATGATCTTTGTGTTTAATTGCTTATTTCTCTATTTGCCGATTTATGTTTAAGGGTTGTTAGAAGTTGGGTCGTCCATGGCTTTGGATAATGAATTTTTGTGGTCCGAATTGGTTTAAACCTTGTAAGTACCCGCGTTTTCTGTCATACGGATCTCCATAAGTAGGGACGGATCTCCCATCAGGTGGATCCGTGACACTTTTAAAAATGAACAGTGTTGGTTTTTAACCAAACTAGGATATGGCGTTAAGTTTTTGGCAATTGGAGTGTGATATATATATTATTAGGGGTGAGTGATTTAATTTTCGGAGTCGACGTCCAAGTTTTGAGTGAATTGTGCAACTTGTCGTGAATTTCCTGATGGAATTTCAACGTAGTCGATCCTACTAGGAGTGTGTTAACATTTAGCATATATTTGACCATTGCTAATAACACAAACATTATGAACATTTAGACTCAACAAAACATCGTCAACACAAGTGTGAATTGTAATTTGATGATTGTTCTTTTCGTCATTTTTTAATCGATTTTGTATTTTATGTATTGACCATACATGTAGATTTTGTAAATATCTATGATCATTTTATTGATATTTTCTTTATCTAGTAAAATTCTAATCTCGATTATGTTCATGATCGAAAGTTTGTAATTGGAACATGTAATGAGAATTAATATCTTTTGAATAATGATTAATTACTTCATTAGATCTCCACTTACGATTACTATTGGGAGGATAGAGGATCACTATCCATGACGAGTTCCATCATTCCTAATCCTAATCTTAAATAATTAAATACTTCACGTTTTAAGGGTTTAGTTAATATGTCGGCTATGTTATCTTCGGATGCAACTTTCTCGACAGAATGTATAAAGCAATTAGAGCAGGTTGGTGGTTTTCCTTTCAGGAGATTGTTGTCCTATGGTAGTGAAATAGTAAGTTATATTTTCATGATTCAAATTGTAATAACTAGCTATGTATATCAAAGCAATTGTAGATATTTAACAATTAGCTCATTCAGGTTGAGGATCGGTTTTACATATACCTAGAGTATGTTCATCCTGGTTTAATCAATAAGTATGTTCGTGAGCATTGTGGAGGAATGACAGAGTCTATTGTATGAAATTTCACACTTCATATTATTTACGGTCTGGCCTACTTGCATAGCACAAAGACTATACACAGGTAAAAGTTACACGGTTTATTACTGACTCGTTCCATTTTAGTGTATATATATATATATATATATATATATATATATATATATATATATATATATATATATATATATATATATATAAATACGTAATAAGGATAAGATCAATAATAGAGAGATAAGTATTCCGTAAGGCTTTTAAAAGAGGAAATTACTTTTAACCAAAGCAAAATCCCTAAAAAAACCTTCCCGGGTCGTTTCCCGTCGAGGCGTGAATTGAAAATCGGGATTAAGTTCGTGATCGCGTTTTTGAATGGTTCAATGATTTTTTGGGTTTAGATTCTAATTCTACTGATAATAAGCAAAGAAAAGTAAAGAAAACCTAAAAACGAAAGCAACTAAAGCTTAAAACCTAAAAACGATAACGGGATTCAAATCCCGTTCTTTAAAAAACTAAATTCTACAAAATTAACCCTACGAATGCAAATTTAATTTTCTACCATCCTAAATGATAAAAGAAAATTTTAAAAAAAAGAATTATATTTTTTTTACTTTTTAATAATTTTTTATGAATTAAAAACAGTTTTACTCTAAAAAATTAATTAAAAATACTAAACAAATTTGGAAAAATCTGAAAAATTGCAGGAAAATACTTTGGACAATGCTAAACCTAGGAAAAATAAGCTCGATCAAACAACTTATCTAAATAAGATGTTAATAAGCCGAAAATGGCTTATGGCTTAAAAGGCTAAAAAGGTGTTATAAGAATAATGTGTGCAAATCCAAACGGAAAAGACCCAAGGGCAGAGTGGTGTTGTGTGGTGTGTGTAAAACTTTGGTTGAGGTTGGTGAGGTCCAGGGTTCGAGCCTTGCTCACCCTAGACTTTACAATTTCAATTTATAAGAACCACAAATAAGCACAGTAATAAGCTAAAAAGAGTGACAGATATGGCTTTTTAACACTAAGTCCTAAAGAGCCAAACTGTTAAGCATTTTTTTAGACTAAATAAGCACTAGAAAAGCAAATAAGCTAACAAAAGACAACAAACTATATCTAAAAAGCACTAAGGCTCAAAAATAAGCAACTGAATTGAGCTAAATTAAGCTTAAAAATGACAGAATCACTTGGAAGGCTTTTATACTTAAAATTCTAAGCTAAAAGTGCCATTAAGCTCAAATAAGCTCTATCCTAAGTTAACTATGCTAAAAGGGCTTAAAACTAACCTAATAAGCAAATCTAAACCTAATTAAAGAACATACTAACAGCACTAAATGCTTAAATGTAGCATAATAAGCTCTTTTGGGCCTATAAAACTGATTAACCAATAAAGCCCTTCTAGAGGCACTTTTGAGCTTTTTTTTAAGCTCTGTATGAAGAACCTTATGGCAACATGACTTGTACCACTAAAAAGATTAATTAATCAATAAGCTTTCTAATATCAACAATCAAAAACCAATTTTAAAAATCAAAATAAGCTATGAAAAAGCTAGATGAAAAAGTAACTACACTATTAGGAGATGAGTTTTGGTTTTTTTTTTGAAAAAAAGAAATTGGCTTTTGCAGCTCTATAAATAAGCTAGTAAAATAAGTCAAAACTTTAAAATAAGCTGAAAAAGATGCAGATTGACAACTAATGAGCTTATGCTCAAAAATGCAGGCTCTAAAAACAATTATTACTAATCTAAAAGTGATTTTGAAAAATTGAACTTTGCAAAGGAAAGTTGTGAAACTTGACAGAATTTTGACAAAAACTTAAACCTCAATTACACAATTAACCTGAACCTATTCTACTGCATTGTGAGACTTAATCATGCATAAAAAACAACAATTAAAAGTCTACTTTTCAAAAGTTTATCCAAATAAGCTCTAAAATTTGTTTTTGGAATGACACACAGATTCAAGACACATTAAAACAAAACCTTAAAAAACAAACTTTTTTTAAACTTTAAAATTCTTAAAAACAGATTGGTATGGCCTAGACATAGTTTGGATAAGTATCTTAGTGACCAAAAAAAGTTTGATTAATCACCAAATTGACCCTTTTACTCTTTCTGCCACAAAACACCCCTTTAAGTTTCTTAATCTATTTTTAAACTGAATAAAGAGTGAATTAGCTAAGTTTGCAAACATATAAAAGTAGAACCAAATTAAGCCATTAATAAGACAATTCTTAAAAAGATAATAAGCATCTAAAAAATAAGCAAATAAGCAATGTGCAATGTATGGCTATAAAAGACAATTTTAAAGAAAAACTTAAACAAAGGACATGTAAGGCAAAGAATACAAGCATAAACATGCACAAAACAAAATAAATAAGCTAATAATATGCAGGAATCAGTAAGCAAATATACAACAGATAATGTAACAAAATAAAAAATAGCTATATTTGCTAATACACAATAAAAAAGAAGCCTTACAATTCCCTTTGCTCAAAACAAGGGTGATTAAGCTTACAAGAAGCTGATCTACAAGCTCTAGCTTGTGTAAAACAAGCTAGTAAAACCCTATAAGCTCTTCCCTTGTAAGCTTATCTTCCAAATGAGCTTTTTGAGTGAATTTTGGTAAAAATGGCTTAAACACTATAAGTTATGGAAAAACTTAGTGTTTAAGCAAACAACTTAAGTAGGAAATAAAAAGAGCTTTTGTGAGCTTATCAAATGTTTTTCAAATCCTAAAATGCATTTAACTTAAAAACAAGATTTAACTTAAAAACTTGAATTTCATTAAACTTAAAAACAGTACAAGGTTTAAAAAAAATTACAATAAGCTAAAGTAAACTTAAATTTAAGCTGAAAAGGAAAACTACATGCCATCACAGGCTTACAATGTCCTATATATAGAAAATAAGCTAAGTCTTAGGCTCTTGGCTTTGTGTTTCTTTTGTGAGTGATCCAGGAGGTGTGCTTTCTTTGTGAGAGAGTCAAGAATCAATCCTAGCCTTCCAATTTGAGTGCTCCCCAAGTCCTTTCATCATAGCCCTCCATTATTTGTCTTCATTCTCTTCATCCAATGAAAATTCTCAGGATTGCCAAGGTAGATTGATAGTCTTATGAAGTGGGGTTATGTTGGAAAGGGATGGTTTTGTCTGTGGGTGCATAAGTCGAGGGGCGGGGGATGATGAATAGTGACAGGCAAGAAAATTGATTTGGGTTTGTTTGTATTTGTTTTGGTATAACAGGGTAAAGGTTTGTGGGTTTAACAAGAATGGCCCTTGAGGTTGTATAGAGTGTTTGCATGGACAGTCCTTAAGGACTAGCAGTGTAACAAACTTAACAGCCGTTAGGCTGTTTGTTAGTAAACAAGCCTTAATGGTTTTGGGATTAGTTAAGTGTGTTGGGATGAAAATATACTAAAGCCCAAAATGGTTTTAATAACCATTTAGTCTTCATAATGAGCACTAATGGGCTGACCCGGCCCATCACATTGGTACGGGTAGGCCCATTAAGTGTTTCTTTGGTTTTGGCTTCGTCTTCGACATTTGACTTTGTCGGGGTTGACCTTGCCTTTGACTTCGGTTGACTTTTGACTTTTTACGCTTTTCCATTCCATGCTCGGTTTGGTTCTGTTTTGGCTTTGTTTTTTTTTCCTTTTTTTAGATATTCGTTACATGCTCAATACAAATGCAAAACACACAAATACAATGTATTCTTGGTATGTTTTTAGTCTTTTAAGCATATTTTCCTAGGTAAATAGTATGTGTAATTAAGCACATACCAGGGGGGCAAACTCAGACTCCTCATCAGATGTAGGAGGTGGTCGGTTGAGGGGATCAACCTCCTTATATTGATGCTTCCTAAAGTTGAAACCGTCAATCAGATCTCTTCGAGTGGACTCCAATACTCCCTCGTGGGCTTTTCGGGAGAAGAGTCGTGGTTGTTAGGAAAAATACCATTAGAAGTCATAATCAGAGAAGGTCCCCTCACGATCACGAAGACACTTACATTCGTAATCGTAAGGTCAGATTCACCGCATAACCTACTACTAGGGAGAACAGTTATGCAAGAAATGGGGATCGTAGTATCCATAGTGCATGGAGCTATAAACTTTCACATGCCTAATGGCGTTGGTACCATCTTCTTAGAACACAACTTATAGAGGTCAATGGAAGAAAAAGGAAATTCAACCAATAACGGTCAAGGTGATGCGAAAGACATCCTCAGTTGCATAGATACAGAAGAAAAGATAGTGATAGATGACGAATACCCAGAACAGAAGGTCACCATAGGGAGACAATTACCAACAAGGATAAAAATGCGGCTGCGAGATCTCCTAAGAGCACACGCAGATGTTTTCTCATGGACTACAGCCCGCATAATAAGAGTGCCGAGAACATTAATTATCGAAGAAGAAACCTTCAGCACCGAACATCAACTGAATGTGTTCAATCACCCAGAACCGGTAAAACAAAAGAAGAGAAGCCTGGCCTCAGAAAGAAACAAAGATGTTTGCACTCAAGTAGAAGAGTTGGTAGAAGCAGGAGTTCTGCGAGAAGTTAAGTATCAGACGTGGGTAACAATCTCAATCATTGTGAAAAAGATGATGGGAAGTGGAAGATGCGCATAGACTTTATAAACATAAATAAAGCATGCACCAGAGAACCTCATCCTTTACCTGCAGCTGAACTAAGGGAGGAAAACCTCCACAAATATCGACTGAAGTGTTTCCTATACGCCTACAAAGGATACCATCAGATTCCCATGGCAGAGAAGGACGAAGAAAAAACAGCAATCTTCACAAGTGAATGAGTTTTTTGCTATAGAAGGCTACCATTCAGTTTAAAAAGTGCAAGGGCCACTTACCAGAGACTCATAGACAAAGTCTTCGGTAGTCAGATGGGAAGGAATATGGAGGTTAACGCCGACGACATGGTAATAAAAAGTGACTCGAAGAAGAGATGTTAGCCGACATTGAAGAAACCCTTGGAAGACTGCGGGCGATTAACCTAAAGCTCAACCCAAGAAATGCTCCTTCGGAGTAAAAGAAGGAATATATTCCACTCATCTGATTAACACGCAAGGGCATAAGCAGTACCCTTCCAAGTAAATGGCCTATCACCCTACAACCTCCCTAAAAAAAAACGGTTCATAAAATACAAAGCTTCAGCAAAAAATTAGCATCCTTAAACAGATTCCTCTCGAAAAGCGCAGAGAAGGCCCTCCCTTTCATGAAAACCCTAAAAAGTTGCACGAGTGGAAAGATGGTTCAGTGGACAACAGAAGCAAACGAAGCCTTCCGAAGAATGAAAGAATGCTTAGAGTCACTGCCAACAATGGTTATACCAACCAAAGGTAAGACCTTAACATTGTACCTCGCAGCCTCGAAAAGGAACGTAAGTGCAATATTAATGGCAAAAAGGGGGAAGAAACAGGCTCCTGTATATTTTGTTAAGATCTGTGAATATTAACACTATATGGGAGCAGAACAAAAGGTACTAGATTGGAAAATCTCATACTTACACCTCATTTACCCGCAAGGAAGCTCCGAAGATTATTTCCCAAGCGCGAACCCAATAATACAAGTTCTTAGTGACATGTCGATAAAGCAAGTCCTGGAAAAACCAGAAAAATCAGGGCGCGTAGCTAAATGGGCCATTGAATTAGGAGGACACGAAATAGAATTCAAAGGCAGAAACTCAATTAAAGGGCAGATACTAACCGACTTCCTCGCAGAAACATCACCTACGAAAAGAGAAGAAGAGAAGAACGAAGAGGCCAAAAGAAAAGAACCAGAACCAGAGAATACATGGAAGGCTGATGGTTTTAGGTAAACTCCAGAGGAAAGAATATATGTACGCATTAAGGTTTGAATTCGAAACCACCAACAACGAGGTGAAATACAAAGCACTCATAGCAGGGCTGCGCATAGCTAAAGAGATGCAAATACAAGAATTAGCAATTTTTGTAGACTTTCAGGTAGTAGCAAATCAAGTTAAAGGACTTTTTGAAGCCAGACAACAAACCATCAAGCAGTACCTGGAAAAAACAATGGGCCTCCTGTCAAGCTTTCCCAACTACTCAATTGAGCACATTAAAAGAGAACAGAACAAGAAAGCAGACGCCCGCAGCAAGCTAGCATCAATGACCTTCTCAAAGCTTGCAAAGGAAGTTTTAGTCGAAGTCATACAGACCAAGTCAGTCATAGAAAAAGAAATCACTGACGTAGTAAAAAGAAGATGAGGATAGCTGGATGGTACCCATCTGAGAATACCTAAAGGAAGGAATCCTACCAAAAGATCCGCAAAAGGCAAGGAAACTACGCATCAAAGCTCCGCTATACAAGATGATCGCAGAGAGCTATATCGAAGGTCGTACATGTCATTATGGTAGAGGTGTATATGGGGAGGGCCCAATAGGTCCAAGAGCATCATAAAGGAAGTGTACGAAGGGTCTTGTGGGATGCACTCGGGCCCTAGATCGGTTGTATCAAAAATAACAAGACTGGGGTATTACTGGCCATCCATGCACAAAGATGCAAAAGAGTTAATCCACAAGTGTGAAGCGTGCCAAATCTACTCCTCGGTACCTAGAAAACTGAAACAGGAAATGACATCGATCATATCAGGTTGGCCTTTCTCATAATAGGGAATCGATATCGTAGGTCCCCTACCAACAGCGCCGAGGGGTGCAAGGTTTTTAGTGGTAGCCATAGATTACTTCATAAAATAGATCGAAGCAAAACCATTATTATCTACGACAGGCAGACATATGGAAAAATTCGTATGGGAACATATAGTGTGCAGATTTGGAAGGCCTCAGATAATAATCTCAGATAATAGGAAACAATTCGCAAAAGGCACGTTTCCTGTATTTTGTAAGAAACTCGAAGCTCTCCAAGCACTCACGTTTGTCTATCACCCTCAGGCAAATGGGCAGGTAGAAGTGACGAACAAAGATATCGTCAAAGGCATGGAACGAAGACTAGGAATGGCACACCAGGCCTGGGTAGATGAATAACCACAAGTCCTATGGGCGCATATAACCACACCTAAGTCCAGTAATGGGGAAACCCCTTTTAGCCTGGTCTACGGATCAAAAGTTGTCATCCTTATAGAAATAAATGTGGAAACAAAGCGAGTCCAAGACTTCAATTCTAAAGAAAATGAAAAAAGACGCCGAGAAGACCTGGACGTTCTTGAAAAAAAAAGGGAAATGGCAGCGATAAAGGAAGCACGCTACAAACAAAAATTGGAAGGCTATTACAACAAGAATGTTAAGCCATCCACATTCAAGCCAGGAATATGTGCTTCGATTAAACAGGTTCAGCAAGGCAAAATAGCAAGGAAAAATGAGACCAACGTGGGAAGGACCTTACAGAGTAATAAAAGCCTACGGAGACGGAGCATGTAAACTAGAAACGCTATTTGACGAAGCAATTGATCAAACATGGAACGAAACAAATCTGCGTAAGTTTTATGTTTAAGAATTTCTCGTTTCTTTCGAAAGTTTTTAGTAGATTCATTTGTTAGCAAAAAATCCTCATCAAAGTGTAGCAAACTAAGTGTTTATACTTGAAATGATGTAAATCTTTCTACACTATTAATGAAATGTATTTGCTTCAACAGTCTTCATTTTTTAATAGGCCACATATGAGCCTTACATCTTTGATAAAACATCGAAGGGGTAAAGAAGGGCCACACATGATCCCTTCGAAATCAAACACCTAAATTTACGTTATCAAGAAGAATAAAACATAGAAGGGGTGAAGAAGGGCCACACATGAGCCCTTCAAAATCAAACACCTAAATTTACGTTATCAAGAAGAATAAAACGTCGAAGGGGTGAAGAAGGGCCACACATGAGCCCTTCGAAATCAAACACTTAAATTCATGTTATCAAGAAGAATAAAACGTCGAAGGGGTGAAGAAGGGCCACACATGAGCCCTTCAAAATCAAACACCTAAATTCACGTTATCAAGAAAAATAAAACGTTAGAGGGGGTGTGACGAAGGGCCACACATGAGCCCTTCGAAAACAAACACCTGAACTTACGTTAGCTCTCCTAAAGAATCAAAACAGGTGGAAATCATATACAAAAAGGCAAGGAAAAACTACAAAAGTCATTTGTTCAAAATATCACGGGTACATGCCACCCAGCTAGCAAAAATAATGAAAAGTCATTTAGCCTTCACATACGAAGGCTTTGAACGCAAAGACTCTGGTTTCTTCGACAACAGTTGTTCCAGAGAAGCATTGGGGTCATTGACATACTTAGACAAAAAAGGATACGACGCATTCGCCAAATCATCACCATCTTGGTCGTACTCTTGCTTTGAAGAAGAACGATAACCAGCCATCTTCTCCATGATAAAGGGGTCTTTAAGTTTGGATACTTCTTTGAAAGCAACACATCTACCATATATAATAAAGGCCTTAACAAGCTTCGCAACAAACATACCTATTTCATCACTACGAATAAGCTTTGTAGCAGCATCTGGAACCACTTTGGCAACGATCGAAGCCCTATCCTGCTTCAACACATCCATCTCCTACAAAAGCTGAATCTCGAAGAGCTTGAGTCTCTCTCTCTCTCCAATTCAAGGCCTTTGATTAGACTGAAGGGCAAAAAAAATTTGGTCATAATTAGTCTATTTTTTCTCTTTAAGGATAAGCCGAGTACACTCATTGTGAAGACCATCAACACGCCCCTGTAATGTCTCAATCTCAGTCCGCATATCAGCAACCAATGGATTCTTATCTAGGTCAAGAAGAGTTTCATTACACTTCCTCTCCAACTCAACATAAGCTTTTGTCCTTCTCAAGCTCCCTACCTGAATAGCATCATATGAAGTTATGGCCTTATGAAGAGCAAAAATCAACTCCAGGTCCTACTATTCAACACATTGTCAAGAACAACTTAGCGTATATACGCTAGATCATGAATATCACAAAGTTGTTTTATGTTTATTTGACAAAGATGTTCCTTCCAAGAGGGAGAAGTAACATGAGCCACAACCCAATGACAGACAGTTGAATCCTTTAACTCTTTGGCCGAAGGAAACTCTATAAAAAAGGCAGAAGATCATTTAATAACGGTCAATGTACACCTATTCTAAAAGATAACAAGAGCATACCATAAATATCAGCATCACTGTCAACATCCCAGAGGATCGAAGGCTTCACCGACCACCTTGCTTGCTTGGGCAGCCATTTTTTGAACCTTTAGAAGAGAATCCCCAACCCCAGAAGGAAGTTTCCTCTTGCCAAGCGATCTACGTTTCTTACCTGGCTCAAGAAGAGGGGGCAGAGAAGTACCAAGCGAAGGATTCTCGTTGTCCCCAACAGAGGCATCATCAGAATCAACAACATTTTCAACAAAGTCCGAAGGATGTACAGACGTTAGTGGTTTTGCACCAATGACTGGAGCCTCATTATTAACAGATTTTGAGGAAGGAGAGCCTTGGTTATCATCAATACACCCCTCGGACAGGAACTTGGAAATTCACCATTAATCTCTTGCATCATGAAGCTTTTGAAGTCCATTTTTGCAAAAAACATAAATTATGTCACAGACAGAAGTGCACCAACATGTAAGTTCATAAATAAGTTACGAAAGAATATATACCCTGTTCCCGGTAATAGATAACAGGCTCCCTAAGGCTATGTTTCCAGAAGGTTTTCAAGCCTGCCAGATAAAGGATGGGGTTAGGGAAGGTTCAAACATGGCAAGGATATGTAGATATCTGATCATATAAAGGATCTAATTCGGGATGCAGAAGAACCTTGTCCCCAAAAGATTTTTTGTCAAATTTATTACTCTCAATTAGCAACTCTGGATAATCTGAAGGGATGATTTTATTTTCAACATAGAAAAAACTACCTTTCCAGTTCGCCAAATGGGTTATAGGCTTAACAGGCGATTGGAACATCCAAGCACTACTCTAATCTAAAGAGTTAGCCGAAACATCCAGCACGAACCCAAATTTAAGAAAGAACAAAAACAAAGTTAATAGAAGGTTTACCCCTATAAAACGCTATACACATGACCAAAATTGTTAACTATACCATTACCAAAAGGATTAAAGCAAGAGATGTGCACCTTGAAATAATTGAGGACTTTACATATGAAGGAATGGATAGGAATTCTAAGATTGGAAAGTGAAAAGTGATGAGTATACAGACCAACGTAACCCAACGGGGCATCAAAAATTGTCTCTGACCTTTTTGGAAGAATGATCTTAACATCTTGGGGTATGTCAAAATCTTAGACGAACTGAGTAAGTTGCTCTTTCGTCAAGCTACAGGTTTGAGAAGCAATCATAAATTTGGAATCCATAGAAGAAAAAAAAGAATGTACCTTTGAAAAGAGATGATTTGTAAAGTAGAGAAAAGAAGATAAATTTCGAAGGGGAAATAGAGATCTTTATATAGTAAATAATGTGATGAATCAGGCCGTACACGTGTCTGGTGGGAATAATAGAGACGTTTGATTTCTGAAGATTATGGCGCACATATCTCAAGGAGAGCTCCTCTTTATCCGTTACCCAACAAACTTCCCTATCAAGTAGGAGTAACATTCATTACGCGTGCATGTTTTGAATAAAGGCTGATGACAAGTTCACATAGGAAGAACGATAAAGTTATACGCTGAAGTCTTCTATTTTTGATGAAGATTGATAGTCGAAAGCAATACACTTATAGATGCATACATTACATTTGACTGGGGGGCTTGATGACGTACCATCCCCTTCAGCTCGGAGGTCTCCCCTTCGAAGCCCAAATAGGATATTCTCTCAAATACACTACATAACCTTCGAATAGTTTTGAGTGGCATAAAATCATCTTCGAGATAATTACTAGTATGGGAATCCGCCACGCGAAGCCCTACACCCTTCGCGATTGGTCTTACGAAGTTGTAACTAGGCAAGTCAGATATTCCGAAAACCCACACACGTTCTTCATCTCTATTAGGATCTTCCCGCCAAAATAAAGATCGTGGTATACAATCCCAGGAATCACCCCTTAAATCGAGGTGACAACCTCCATGATCCCGTTAGCATTGGTGCAAAGCTCTTTCCCATCATTATTTTTACAACTATAAATAGATGGCAAAGGCTCCAGGTATGGCTAAGACTCTTACACACAATTACTTACGCTTTCATACTTTCTCGATACAAAAAGCACATACTTACTCTCACACCGGAGGTGATTCGCAGGGACACCCCCTGCGCCTTATTTAACGTAGTGTTTCCATTTGTGTTGACACGGGTTATTCAAGGCTTGGCAACTCAACATCAACAAGAAGAACTCTTCGATCTCATTGAAGCCTGATCATGCCCATATTTGCACAATCAGATTTCTTAGTAAAACAGTGGTTATCACCATGATCCCCATTGAAATACTCGTGTTTTATCAAAAATGCTTTTAGTCAATCATACCAAGCCTTAGGATCTTACTTAAGAGCATACAAAGCCTTTTTAAGTTTATAAACATAATTTAGTTTTTCAAAATCAATAAAACCTGGAGGTTGAGCAACGTAAACCTCTTTGTTTATAAAACCATTTAGAAAAGCACTTTTTATGTCCATTTGGTATAATTTGAAATCATTCAACAAGCAATGGCAAGAAGTATTCTAATAAACTCTAACAGCTAAGCGAGCATATTTTCGTCATAATCTAAACCTTCTTATTGATTATACCTTGATGCCACTAATCTAGCTTAATTCCCTAGATTTGTCAACCGTTTTCGTCCTAATTTGATTTGCTAAAAGACCTATTTTGTTCCTATGACGGTTTAACTCATAGGTAGAGGAACTAAATCCCAAATATCATTGTCTACAAATTAATTTAATTCTTCTTGCATTGTTATAACCCAACTTTCATCTCCTAATGCTTCATTGACATTTTTGGGCTCTATGGTAGAAATAAAACAAAAGAGATTACTATGATTTTGGGCTTGTGATCTTAATGTCCTTCGATTAAGATGGTTCTTGTGATTAAGATTTCCTATGATTTGATCTAGTGGATGATTCTTGGACTCCTTAATGTTAACGACTTCGTCAACTTCTATCGACTCATCTTCTTCATTATTATTATTTAATACTTTAGTATTATTTAAAATAGCTTCTTCTTCACCAACATCATCATCAATCAATGGTGATAATTTGGTAGAAGGAGGACTTTCATCGAATGTCACGTTGAGTGATACTTTGACTTTCATTTTATGTTTATTTAATACTATATAGGCTTTACTAATTTGAGAATATCCTAGAAAAACACCTTCGTATGACTTTGGGTCAAACTTGGTCAGATAGTCTTTAGTATTTAAAATGAAGCACATGCTTCCAAATACTTTGAAATATTCTAAAGAGGGTTTCCTACCTCTAAATATTTCATAAGGGATTTTTCCTAGTATTGGTCGAATTAAGATTCTATTAAGAATGTAAGTTGACGTATCAACGACATTACACCAAAACTTTTATGGAATAGATTGTTCGTTTAACATAGTCCTAGACATCTCTTGTAGAGTTCTATTCTTTCTTTCTGCTACCCCATTTAATTGTGGAGTACATGGAGCTGAGAAATTATGAGTAATGCCTTGTGCATCACAATAAGCTCCGAATTGTACTTCATTGTCAAATTCCCGACCATGATCCGTTCTAATAGCTACTATAGAACTTCATAGTTGGTTTTAAATTTTCCTACATAATATTTCAAATTTCTCAAATGCTTCATTTTTGGTTTTTAGAAACTTAGTCCATGTATATCTAGAATAATCATCTAATACTACTAAAGTGTATAAATTACCTCCATAGCTTTTAATTGCCGACGAACCAAATAAATCCATATGTAATAATTCTAGACATCTTTTAGTAGAAACCTTATTTTTAGTTTTATGACTCGCATGAGCTTGCTTCCTAATTTTGCAAGCATCACAAAAATGTTTATCATACTTTAACTTAGGTAAGTTTCTAACTAATTCTTTGGATGAAAAAGATTGAATTAAACGCATATTTGCGTAACTAAGCCTTCTACGCCATAAGGTAGAGTTATCCACTACCGTGGCGAGACATAATTTGTCTTGAGACTTATGTCCTAATTTCATTACGTATAAACCATTTTTCCTAATCCCGTTTCTTATGATTTTACCATCTTTAATTATTTCACTACCTTCTTCCATGAATAAGACACTACACTTATTGTCACAAATTTGACCGACACTAAGTAAATTAAACGATAACTTGTCTACATGTTCTACATTAGATATAGTAAGAGAGTCATTAGAGATCGTACCTTTGCCTATGATCTTTCCTTTTAAGTTACTTCCAAAGACAACATTACCTCCGTCGTATGCTTTGTAAGTAGAGAATAGACTTTTGTTACCGGTCATATGTTTGGAGCAACCGCTATCTTTAATCTATTGGTCCAGCTCCAAACACGTTCTCAAGCATACCTATTTCAACAAAAACAAATTCAAGCGTTTGGTCCCTAATATCTCATGGGTCTGAAAATGTTAGTGTTGTACGTCCCTTGTAATTGTTGCAATTGATTGGGATATTGGAATGGGATACAATTTTCCATGTGTACAAAACCTTGACTTTGGTTGTTATACCAATTCATAGGATAGAAGTTTTGGTGAATTGGTTCTCTAGAATTTCTTCTAGGTTGTGGTGTGTTGTGTCTTGGTTGTGAAAAGTTATTTCTTCTAGGTGGAGGCATTTTCGACCTAGACTCGGTTTTGACGTAACCCAAATCGCTTTTAAGTGATGGTTTTAAAGACGGTTTCTTTGATTCTTCAATCTTATTATGTATTAGTTTCTTTCTAGTAATGACAAAATCCGATCTTGAAGACATAGGTGGGCTAAAAACATGTTTTGTCGCTTTTTCACTACTTGACGGATCCACAGATCCATGTATGGTGGATCCGTGCGTCTTTATGGTGGATCCGTCTTGTGTAATTTCAGCAGAGAACCCAACAAAGTTTATGGGTTTGGTTCCGCTTGTTGACGCTTTACTACTATCGAATCCTAAACCTATTTTACAACTAGATAACTTTTTATTGTTTAACATTTCTCTTAGTGAATTAGCGCTTTTATCAAATTTTACAAACTTAACTTGAGTTTCCTTAAGTCTAGCGTTTTCCAGCTTAAGTTCTTGACACAACTTACACGTAATATCAATTTCTTTATTTCTCTTATGTTTTTTAATTTTCTCGTTCAATTCTAAAATTTCTTTTTCTAAAAGATCTCTTATAGTTTTCAAAACTTTGTTCGTGTTAATGATTTCTAAGCTAATTTTACACAAGTTATCATATTCTAATTGCAAACTATCGTTATCAAGAGAAGAAGCATTATCACTATAATAAGAAAATTTAAGAGTTACCTCATTTGACGATTAAGCCATGAGACAAGTTTCATTGTTAGTTTTGTCCTCGACGTCATTTTCGCTATCGCTCCAAGAACCTCTAATGAAGGCCTTTTGATCTTTGTTGTGAGGTGGTTTTGGACAATCGCCAATGAGATGATTCGGATCACCGCATCTAAAGCATTTATGATCGCTCTTTCCTTTCTTCTCATCCCTTTGTCGGAATGACTTCTATTCTTCTTTTGGTTGCCTAACAAATTTACCCTTTCTTCTAAAGAACTTTTTAAAGTTCCTTACGACCATAGCGTATTCTTTGTCATCACTTCTAGATGTCGAAGTTTCATCATCACTAGACTCTTTCTTAGCTTTCAAGGCAATGGACTCAACTCTTTCCTTTTTGCCTCTATAGATTTTGGAATCTTTTTTCATGACAACTTCATGTACTTTTAGATTGTCGATAAGCTCGTCTAGAGCTAGTGATGCCAAATCTCTCGATTCTTCAATCGTCGTGACCTTTTCACTCCATTTAGGATGTAGAGCCCTAAGAAACTTCCTAACATAGTTTTTCCTAGAGAAACCTTCATCAAGGAAATTAAGACTAGTAATAATAGTGTTAAATCTAGCAAAACTGCTATCAATAGATTCTTCTTCAAGGATAGTAAATTGCTCATATTATTGAACAAAAAGATCAATTTTATTATCCTTTACTTGTATATTACCTTGATGTGTGATTAATAACGATTGCCAAATATCTTTAGCCGTTTTACACATAAAAATTCTTTCATATTCCTTTTTCGGTAACGCGTTATAAAGAACCATTTTAGCTTCATTATTTTTGGCAAGTTTCTTTTTAAGATTGTTATCTTGGTGTTCAAAAGGAACTTCTTCTAAAATTTGAGTAACTTCTTTTTCGCAACCAGTGGAAAATCACCATTCAAGATAATATGCCAAAGATCTAAATCTTTTGCTTTCACATAAGTTTCGAATCTATTTTTCCAAAATATAAAACAATCACTTTCAAAAAGTGATGGTCTTTGCATAGATTGCCCTTCTAGGTATTTATCCGAATCCATAGATCGATTCTAGCTTTAATGTACAATATATGTGAGAGATCTTGGGTGACCTTGGCTTCTGATACTAATTATGGAAACTAGAAGGGAGGGTTGTGTCACACCCCTAAAATCAGACGGCAGCGGAATAGTAACATTGAGGTGCGACTTCAAGGCACAAGGGACAGGTCACAAAAAACGATCTCAAAAGAGACGTTTAAATAAATTTCATATTCGTTATATTAAAATCAGAGTTTACAAAGGATCCCCTTTATAATGCAATAAAAACATTTTGTTTATTTTAAAACGTTTGTCGAATGGTATACAAGTTATTAAGCCTTCAAAAATATATCCGCGCGACTCGAATGCTCCCAATGCTCAGCTAGCAAAATAATAACATGAGAAAATACACGCAAAAACATTAATGTTGGTGAATTCATAGGTTTAAGTAAAAAGCAGTATTGAAATAGTTTAAGAAATATTTCAGAAGAAAAGCAGCGTTACAA
>BQNB010128818.1:0-19219 GCA_026074375.1 Tanacetum coccineum
TGTTAACGGTTACCTTAAGCGGTGTATCGTTTCGTGCTAAAAGGTATACATCTTCTATCATTGTTAATTAATGTATTCTACGTGTTATCTTTATTCCGCTGCGTATTCGTGTTAATTAATATGATTAATTACATTGTAAAACCCAACAAACATCCCCCTCAAACTCACAATGCCGCAGCAGTGAACATTGAGAGTTTGTCAAACACAAAATAAACTAAATCTGAAAAACAAACACGCAGCTTCGGAGCATCCCAAAGTGCAGACTCGGTGTTAGACGGAGTCTCATTCCGATGCAATCCAAACAAGTGCATACAAACTAGAGCAGAACCAGAACCTAACACATCTGCAATTTGTAAAGCAGACATGTAACCAAGCAACCAAACACATCTGCAATCTGTAAAGCAGGCGTGTAACCAGGCAGAATCATCTGAAACCAAGCGGAACCAAACACATCTGCAATCTGTAAAGCAGATGTGTAACCAGACAAACAAACACATCTGTGTAACCAGGCAGAATCATGTGAAACCAAGCGGAACCAAAACATGTTGTTGATGCCGAGATGCTACACATCTGCAATCTGTAAAGCGGACGTGTAACCAGGCAACCAAACACACCTACAATCTGTAAAGCAGACGTGTAACCAGGCAGAATCATGCGAAACAAGCGGAACCAAATGCAAAACAAACAAAACCGGGCGGAACCAAAACATGTTGTTAATGTCGAAAATGCTTCAAGACGTGATAATGAAGACCGCAGTCGCAGAGCTCCTTTATTACACATAATCTAAGGTTGGCATTTGAAATGACATGGCAACATAACAAAAAGGATTTAGGTTTGTAACAAAAAATGGCAATGTGACAACACATATGCATGCTATAAAAGGATGTTGCGATGAGATATAGATTTGTTCAAGCAAAGGAAATAACGTAAAAAAGTACATAACCACCATTATTAGGAACATGATTATTAGATGAGGTCATTCCTTATGGGTATAAAAATCATTTCCCAAAACGTAACGTTTAAGCTATCATGGCCCCAAACAAAAACAATCGTGATTTACAAAATCCCTTTTGAAATTGAAAAGAAAAAAAGTAAATTGCAAAAATTGTCCATGTGATTTAGCTAGATTGCATATTCAGTTCTTATTCTTTCACAAATGCATTTATCGCTCATGTGATGACTTACAAGTTTTTGACCAAAATTAAATGACTAAATTATCCTTATATGATCCAAAGCGAAAAGAAAGTAGTTTAATAGTTTAAGTGTTTAACTTTATTTAGAGACTAAAAATGCGCTAGTAAGTATCTTACAGAAACGATGAGTGTATATTTTAAAAGATAAAAATTGAATCTTCAACCTAACCAAACTACAAGGATGAGTTTTGCAAGAAAATACATTCCAATAACACGCGGCAACTTTTCCTTTTAAAAACCGAACATACCGCAAGCATAGTTCACATGGGCCTCTGCCATTAGAACACTTTATTACGATAATACCCCCACACTTTCGAAAACCCCTCCACGCGCCCACTACTTTCAAGTTCCACCTTCTTTCTCTTAAATCTAAATCAGAACACTGTCGTTTTCTTTGTTTCCTCAATTTGAAACTGCAAATATAATTTTGTTTAAGTTTACTTTATTAATTTTAAGAAGACATTCAGTAAGAATAAAAACTAAAATAGAAGATTAAAAATGATTTTTAATCACACATTTCAAATAAGAAAAAGAATTAAAAAAAAAAAAAAAACTATTATGTGATTTTGATTTTTTTCTCATCATTCTCATTTTAATTTTTTTTCTCATTTGATTCTTACGCTATTACTTTTATGGTACTTTTACTCAACATATAGTTATAAAAAAAATTATTGACTTTGATTAATTTAATACAATATGTATTTTTTATAAAAATATAATTTACATAGTGGTGGAAATTAAACGAGAAGCAAACTGCGTCGCTAGCCCATTTTAGATTACAAAGATAATTTTTTTGAAAATCACATGTGTGGATCTATATGTCATGACATTACTGTTCATAGCTCATTTACCTCTATTAAGTAGCTTCATCGCTTCATATACAAGAAAACCAAAAATATCAAACACAAAAGAAAAAACATGTGTTAATTGTAACATTATTTTGGGTATGTTTAGTGACACGTAGCAGTAGCAGTAAGCATGAGCGGTTAGCAAAAACAGTAAGAAGTAACTGTTAGTTTAAAAAAGGTGTTTAGTAACGTAGCTCTAAGTTGTAATTAAAAAAAAAGTAAAATTACGAAAAATGACATATAACTTAATTAAAGAAATTATAAATTTTATATTTGAGGGTATAAATATAATTTTATAACAAAATGCTTGAAGCAATTCTGAAATGCTTCTTCAATAAGCATTTGAGACTGGAGCGGTTAAAAATATTCAAATGCTTGTTGTGGTGTTGCCAAACAAACTTTTTATCTAAAATATTTACCGCTTGTCGTATTGATTTTTTTTAGAACATAAGAGCATGTAATGCTTAAATCGATTTTAAAAAGCGAAGTGTTGGCCTATTGGGTTAGTTATACCAATAAAGTGCAAGTGATCTCATCTAAAATTTTTTAATAATAAAATTGTCAAAGAAAAAAACATTATATATAAAGTTTAATAAGTCAAAACTAGTAAAACACAAATAATACAAAAAAAGTTATAAAATTTTTTTCTTGTCCTATAAAAAAACCACATAAAACTGCTAGAAAAAAGTGTCGAACAGAAAAAGTTCTACAAATAAAAAATAATAAAAAAACAAAAAGCCAAGGAAAAAACATTAAAAACTAGGGATGAGCACGGTACCGGACCGGTACCGAACCCGTACCGATTTGGTGGTACCGATTTTTTCCCGAGCATAAATTAGTGGTACCGGTACCGTACCGAACAGGATTCGGGTACCGGTACCGGTACGGGTACGGTACCGGTACCGGGAAATCGATGGTTTTTCCCGTTTTTTTCGGTAATTTCCCGATTTGGTACCGGTCCCGTACCGAATTAGTGGTCCCGATTTTTTTTTTTACTCGAATCATGGTACCGGTCCCGTACCGTATACCGGGATTCGGTACCGTTTCGGTACGGAACCGGTACGGTTCCGGTTCGGTACCGGGATTCGGGCTAGAAAAAAGTGTCGGAACAGAAAAAGTTCTACAAATAAAAAATAATAAAAAAACAAAAAGCCAAGGAAAAAACATTAAAAACTATGTAGTCATATGAATAAATTGAATATTAAAAGGGGTATTAGTGCATTACTTGTATTTTAAAAGGCAGGATAACTATAATAACACTCCATACATATACACTCGAAACCCACAAACCTTCAAAACCGAACACCGTCTTCTTCTTCTGGCAACGTGCCACTACCACCTTCTTCTTCTTCTGCACATTCACATTCACATTCCATACTCTCACTCTCTCATATACTTTGACTAAAAACAGTCAAACTCAAAAACCAAACACATTGACCATCTTTGACCACCACCAGAATGGCCACGCGCCACCGTAACCAACCCCAACCACAACCATACAACATCATCCCACTCAACAACCTCCTACACGACCACCCATCCCTCCGCTTCCCTGAGCTACGCGCCGCCACTTCCGCCCTACGCGCCGTCGGAGACCTCCGTAAACCACCCTACACTCCATGGCTCCCACATTACGACCTCTTAAACTGGCTAGGCATCTTCTTCGGCTTCCAAATCGATAACATCAACAATCAACGTGAACACATCGTCCTTCATTTAACCAACCGTCAAATGCAGTTACAACCACCGCCTGAAAACATCGACACGCTGTCTCCGTCGGTCCTCCGCCGCTTTCGCCGCAAGCTTTTGTCTAACTACACGCGCTGGTGCGACTATCTTAACCTAAAACCTAACGTCTGGTTAAAAAAGGAATCTTCCGTTAAGAGTAGGGAATATTCCGTTAGTGAGGGTGAGAGTAGGAGAGAGCTTTTGTATGTAGGGTTGTATCTGTTAATTTGGGGCGAAAGTGCGAATTTACGGTTTATGCCTGAATGCATTTGCTATATTTTTCATAATATGTCTGGTGAGTTGAATAAGATATTGGAAGATTATATTGATGTGAATACAGGTTTGCCTGTCTCGCCGTCTTTTTACGGCGAAAACGCCTTCTTAAACCATGTGGTTACGCCGATTTACAATACGGTTAGGGGAGAGGTGGAGAAGAGTAGGAATGGGAGTATGCCGCATTCGACTTGGCGAAACTATGATGATTTGAATGAGTATTTTTGGAGTAGGCGGTGTTTTGAGACGCTAAAATGGCCTATTAATAAAGGAAGTAATTTTTTCATTACGAGTGATAAGGTGGTTGGGAAGACCGGGTTCGTTGAGCAACGTTCGTTTTTTAATGTGTTTAGGAGCTTTGATAAGTTATGGATTCTGTTGGTGTTGTTTTTGCAAGTGGCGATTGTTGTTGCGTGGAAGGAACGAGGGGATTATCCGTGGGATGCGTTAGGGGATAGGGATATTCAAGTTAAAGTATTGTCGGTTTTTATAACGTGGAGTGTGTTGAGGTTTGTGAAGGCGATTTTAGATGGTGTGATGCAGTTTAAGTTGGTTTCGAGGGATACTTTGTGGCTTGGGGTTAGGATGGTGTTGAAAGTTGTTGTGTCGACTATTTGGATTGTGGTTTTTATTGTGTTTTATGTGAAGATTTGGAATCAGAGAAACGATGATCGTCGGTGGTCTGCTGCTGCTAATAGGAAATTGCTGACGTTTTTGGAGGTTTGTTTGGTGTTTCTTGCACCGGAAATATTGGCAGTTGCTTTATTTATTGTACCATGGATTCGTAATTTCTTTGAAAATACAAATTGGCGGATCGTTTACATGTTTACATGGTGGTTTCAAAGTCGAAGTTTTGTGGGTCGTGGACTTCGTGAAGGTTTAGTCGATAACATAAAGTATTCTCTGTTCTGGGTTGTGGTTCTCGCCACAAAGTTTTCTTTCAGTTACTTTTTGCAGATTAAACCAATGATCCGACCCACTAAAGATCTTTTGGATCTAAGAGATGTGAGTTATGAGTGGCATCAGTTCTTTGGCGATAGTAACCGGTTTGCAGTCGGGCTTCTTTGGGCACCAGTGGTCTTGATTTATTTAATGGATTTGCAGATATGGTACTCCATTTATTCATCCATAGTGGGTATGGGAGTTGGGTTGTTTAACCATTTAGGTGAAATTCGAAACATGCAACAATTGAGGTTACGGTTTCAGTTTTTCGCTAGTGCAATGCAATTCAATCTCATGCCTGAGGAACAACTGTTGAATCAAAGAAGGAGTTTGAAAAGTAAATTCAAAGATGCGGTTCATAGATTGAAGTTAAGATACGGGTTTGGAAGGCCGTTCAAGAAACTTGAATCGAATCAAGTCGAGGCTCATAAATTTGCATTGGTATGGAATGAGATTATTTTGACATTTAGAGAAGAAGATATTGTTAGTGATCACGAGGTCGAGTTACTTGAATTACCACCAAATACTTGGGATGTTAGAGTGGTTCGTTGGCCGTGTTTGTTACTGTGCAACGAGCTGCTTCTTGCACTTAGCCAAGCAAAAGAGTTGGTCGATGCACCCGACAAGTGGCTTTGGTACAAAATGACGAAAAGTGAGTACAGACGTTGTGCGGTTATAGAGGCTTATGATAGTGCCAAACACTTGCTGCTCGCAATAGTAAAGCTGAACACACCAGAACACTCGATTGTCACAACTTTCTTTCAAGAAATTGACAACGCGATCAACATTGAAAAGTTCACAAAGACGTTCAATATGCTTACACTTCCGAAGCTCCATGCTAAGCTGATCACACTTATTGAACTTATAATCAAGCCCAAGAAAGACGTCAACAAAGTTGTGAATGCACTGCAGGCGATATACGAGGTTGCAACACGAGATTTCTTTAAAGAAAAGAGGAACATGGATCAGTTAAAAGTAGACGGTTTAGCCCCAGATAGGCCAATTTCAGCTGGCGGGTTGCTTTTTGAAAATGCTGTTCAGTTACCCGATTTAGAGAATGATAATTTTTACAGACAGGCGAGACGGTTACATACTATTCTTACATCTCGAGATGCAATGAATAATGTTCCAGTGAATCTTGAAGCTAGACGGCGGATAGCGTTTTTTAGTAACTCGTTATTTATGAACATGCCGCATGCTCCGCAAGTTGAAAAAATGATGGCTTTTAGTGTTTTGACACCTTACTATAACGAAGAAGTCGTGTACAACAAAGAACAACTTAGAACCGAGAATGAAGATGGTGTTTCCACTCTTTACTATTTGCAGACGATTTATGCTGACGAGTGGAAGAACTTTTTGGAACGGATGAGACGTGAAGGAGTTAAGTCAGAAGAAGAATTGTGGACGGTCAAACTTCGAGAGCTTCGGCTTTGGGCATCGTATCGGGGTCAAACACTTGCTAGAACTGTTAGGGGTATGATGTATTATTACCGGGCACTAAAAATGCTTGCTTTTCTTGATACTGCTTCCGAGATTGACATTCGTGAAGGGTCGATGGAACTGAGTTCTATGAAACGTGGTGGTGTTGGTACAGTAGCGGGACGGGGCTTAAGTAGAGCAGATAGTACAGTGAGTACTTTATTTAAAGGCCACGAGTATGGAACCGCTTTAATGAAATTCACGTATGTAGTCACCTGTCAGATCTACGGGACACAGAAGGCAAAAAAGGATCCACACGCGGACGAGATTTTGTATTTGATGAAAAACAACGAAGCTCTTCGTGTGGCGTATGTTGATGAGGTGCCACTACGGGACGAGGCAGAGTATTACTCTGTTCTCGTGAAATACGATCAAGAATTGCAAAGAGAAGTCGAGATATATCGAGTGAAGTTGCCTGGTCCGTTAAAGCTTGGAGAGGGAAAACCGGAGAATCAGAATCACGCCATGATTTTCACTCGAGGAGATGCACTTCAAACTATCGATATGAATCAAGACAATTATTTTGAGGAGGCGCTTAAAATGAGGAACTTACTAGAAGAATATCGAAGCTATTACGGTATCCGTAAGCCAACAATTTTAGGTGTGCGGGAAAATATATTCACAGGTTCTGTTTCTTCTCTTGCTTGGTTCATGTCAGCCCAAGAAACGAGCTTTGTGACATTGGGTCAGCGGGTTTTAGCAAATCCATTAAAAGTACGTTTGCATTATGGGCACCCTGATGTATTTGACCGATTCTGGTTCTTGACCCGTGGTGGAATTAGTAAAGCATCGAGAATGATCAACTTAAGCGAAGACATTTTCGCGGGGTTTAATTGCACTTTAAGAGGCGGAAACGTGACACACCATGAATATATCCAGGTAGGGAAAGGACGAGATGTTGGGCTGAATCAAGTTTCCATGTTTGAAGCAAAAGTTGCAAGTGGAAATGGGGAGCAAGTTTTAAGCAGAGACGTGTACCGATTGGGTCAGCGCCTTGACTTTTTCAGAATGCTTTCATTTTACTACACGACCGTCGGGTTCTTTTTCAACACGCTGATGATTTCTTTGACCGTATATGCATTTTTGTGGGGCCGGTTGTATTTAGCATTAAGTGGGGTGGAGAGTTCAGTAGCCGATAATGCTAACACTAACCGAGCATTGGGCGCTATTTTGAATCAACAGTTTATAGTCCAACTTGGTCTTTTTACCGCTTTACCCATGATAGTTGAGAACTCACTCGAGCTAGGGTTTCTTGCAGCCATTTGGGATTTCATTACAATGCAGCTACAGTTATCATCGGTTTTCTTCACCTTCTCTTTGGGTACTCGTGCTCATTACTTTGGGCGGACTATTCTTCATGGTGGAGCAAAGTATAGGGCAACAGGTCGAGGATTTGTAGTGGAACACAAAACATTTGCTGATAATTATCGACTGTATGCTCGTTCTCATTTTATAAAGGCTATCGAGCTAGGGCTAATACTCACGGTTTACGCTGGCTATAGCCCGGTTGCTAAAGGAACATTTACATATATCGCATTGTGTATCTCGAGCTGGTTCTTAGTGTTTTCATGGATCATGGCACCATTCATCTTCAACCCTTCGGGGTTTGACTGGTTGAAAACCGTCTATGATTTTGACGATTTCATGAATTGGATATGGTTTAGAGGTGGTGTTTTTGCGAAACCAGAACAGAGTTGGGAAAAATGGTGGTCCGAAGAACAAGATCATTTGCGAACAACAGGGATTTTCGGGAAATTATTTGAAATCATTTTGGATTTAAGGTTTTTCTTTTTCCAGTACGGGATTGTATACCAACTGGGTATTGCTGCTGGTAGCAAAAGCATTGTGGTATACTTGCTTTCTTGGATTTATGTGGTGGTGGCTCTCGGAATTTTTTCAACTATAACATACGCACGTGGCAAATATGGGGCTAAAGACCACATCTACTACCGGCTCGTTCAGTTTCTCGTTATTATTCTTGGCTCGCTGATAATCATTTCTTTGATTCAGTTTACACATTTCAAGTTTCTTGATCTGTTAACGAGTCTGTTGGCGTTCATACCAACTGGTTGGGGGTTTCTTTTGATTGCACAAGTATTCCGTCCGATTTTGAAGAACACTTTGATTTGGGAGACTGTTGTATCAGTGGCGCGATTGTATGACATACTGTTTGGAGTGATTATTTTGATCCCAGTGGCGTTTCTGTCTTGGATGCCTGGCTTTCAGGCGATGCAGACCAGAATCTTGTTCAATGATGCGTTTAGTAGGGGTTTGCAGATTTTTAAGATCATCGTTGGAAAGAAATCTAAAGTGGAGAAGTAACTGGTACATTTTTTTTCCACTGCATGATCATATTTGTTTTGGTTGCAAAATGGTAATTGTAATTCTCTATAGGTAACTAGAGTTCCTATGAAGATTGCAAAAGCTATATTATTTCTATAATAATACGGAGTATAACTTTTGAATAAGATGATACAATAGGTTGCATTGATTCATTTAAATTACACTTTAAGCGACTCTTAACCCGCTTTCTTTAAGATTAAGTTTTCTCTTATTATTTCTTTTCTTGTGAACGAGTTAAACATAACCCGAATTGATAATTCACAAGATATTGAATTCATATTGTCACGTCTACTATTTGTTTAATGTTATTACTAATGCATATGATACTTGTTGTTTCTTGTAGGTTTGATATTGGATTTAGTAGATGTTTTATTTTGTACAATTTGTAACGGGCGCGTAAAGTGGTACTTTTGTAGGTGCGTTCCTAACTGTTGCTATTATCACCATTCCCATTTTACTACAATTTAGTCGGCTTCTGTAAATCATATATGGGTGGTTAATTGGCCTTCAAAAATTGACAAATGTTGGATCCTAAACTAAACACGTTTATCAATGATTTCACGGATTTAATAATCTCCATTCTAGTTTTCATATTCTTCTAGTTTTCTTCAGCTGGAAATGAATCAATTGGCTGATTTTTATGCCATGTTTTGCAGGTTTGGGGATTGAGGTTTGATATGAGCCAGTGGATGATAGCATAGAGATTTCAAGGTTACATACCAACACCTTTCAATCTTGATACATTCATTCTTATTCAACTGAGTAGTTATTTTCAAATGTTGAGTTTTATTTGTGTAAGAAGTCTTAGGTTGCGTTTAGTTGGAGAAAAAATTTCTTAGATTTGTGTTTTCAGATTTGTAAAAAAAAAGAGGAGATTTATTTTCCACAAACATAGAAAACGCGTTCATGTGATACCGTTTTCCATTCTCAAGAAAACAAAGGGGGTTACAAAGAAAACAAGGAAAACAAATAAAATGTGTTTTGTAGTTTCCCTTGTTAAGTTGGGAAATGCATGTTTTGTGTTTTGTAGAGAATTTTGTTGGAAAACAATGATTTGAACGCGATCTCTGTTTTCCTTGTTTTCCACAAAACATTTTGTGGAAATAAGGGTGTTTTCCCTCCAACTAAACGCACCCTTAGTATTTCTTATAGATTTACGTGATGTTATAGGGACCAATAAACTGAAAAAAATGAAATTTTGATTACCGGTACATTGAATATAGTTAAATTGTAATATTTCTTCACTTGTAAGAATCTTTTTGCTAATATCCATAGAAATTCAACTTTGCAACCAATCATATTGATCACACAGATTTTCTTTGTTTTTTTTTGCAGGAATGAGTGTGGATTATGTTCTGTTATCTAAGGTTTGTAGCATGCGTGTAAGGTGGCAGCTTCACATGTGTTCCATTTTAGTCTCTTGGGTGAGGTAGCAGACTCGGTTATAATCAGTAGGTGTGTTTCTCTCTGTTCTTGCTTCATTTTTATACTGCACTTTTGTCACTTGGGTGTGTAGCTCATATGGGGAATTATTTGGTTCATAGTTCAAACGCTGATTTCTGTTTGCTAATAATTTAAACATTCAAATGCGTGTTAGAATATAGATATAACATGCTTTTTTTGGGTTTGAAGCCCCAACTTTATTATATCAGGATAGTTTAACACTTATTTTCTAACGGGGGCATTTTAGGGGGGTTGGGGGGGGGCGGGGGGGGGGGGGGGGTGGGGGGGGGGGGGGGGGCGTATTTTGAGCTAGCTTATTTTAGAACAGCTTATCAACATATGTGCGTCTTTGTAAAAATATACAGCACTTTTAGAAGTGTTAAAGTTCCAGGAAGAAAACCAAACAGCTTATGCTTATCAGCTTATTTAAGCTTTTTGTGGACCAGATTATTACAGTTGACTGATAACTAAACCAGACACATCTCCTGCATTGTGTCGATATAGTATAAGCTGTTCCAGAAAATAAGCAGAAGCTATTTACAATAGCTTTTCCAAACACTCGTTAAGAATCAGTATGTGTATAAGTTCAACTTTAGGATATAAAGGTTTTCCATACCTGACCACGTTGGTGGGTTTGAGACTCGGATAACCCTTTTGGATTTGTTCCTATTTTTGAGACCCATACCTAAAACATTAAAATTATGTGACTCTTGACCATATCTTGATATAATTTAATTTAACCAACTTATGGAGAACTGACATTTTTTTTCCGTTAGTCGCTGTTATGGAAATAAAAAAAAAGTGGCTGACTTATGGAAACATGTTTTGCAGGTTTGAGAAGTGACATGAGGGAATTGGATTATAAAATAGAGAATTTGACGTAAAGTAGCAACAGTTTTAGTTCTTTTTCATTAGTTATGTCGTTTCTGTATGAAGAAAGCGGTCTTGATGTACGTCAGTGTGCAGTTTTTGTTGATCGTAGTATAACAGCATGATTTCTGGAGACATGCATTATCGTTTAACCGAATATTATTTTCCCATTTGGCTTTTTTTTATTTGGAAGAAATTAATTTTTCTTTTGTTTCATGTGGTTTACTTATGTTATAGGCTGATATAGAACACCATACAATGAAATTTTGACCATGGTAAAGATGAATATAATTATTTTTTTGTAAATTTTTGGTCACTTGTGTGTCTTAGCTAATAAAACATAAGGCTGGTGGGGATGAGGGTCTTGAAGACGCATGCATCACCACTTTAGACGTGTTAATGTTAAAATGGATACCTCAACCAACACGTCTAGAGTCGAAAATGGATACCTCAACCGACGCGTCTTCAGTGTGTGATTTTTTATTTTATTTTTTTTTGTATATTTTTGTTTAAGTAGGTATGTTTTGGTGGTGATGTTAGTGTGTTGAAAAGATGACGTGGCACCGCGTGAAACTGAGTTGGTGGTCATGTTTGCGGTCATTATTACATTGTCCTAAGGGTTACAATATTGCGTCTACTTGTAGCCGTAAAATTTCTTTGACCTCGTTTCCTTTTACATGTGTCCATGACCCGATTATACTTCTGAGGTAACTTACCAACAACGGAGATGTCAGTACTATACGGGTTATCCCAGACTCGGTATATGCTATAATTTGCTCCCTGAGGTATCACATTAACACAACTTTTATAACAAACTTTGACATAGTGAACATTTTGTAGCCCACCATTAATATGGTCAAAAATATGGTTACATTAGTTTGATTTATGCATTTGACCCGTTTTTTGTGAAGCTATCTAACAGTTATCAGACAAAACAATCTGAGTAGCAAAACATCAGACTCTAACGCACCAGAAACAAACACCAACAAAAACAGCATAATGGTCATGAACTCATGATAGTGCTAACTTAATCAAGATCCAAAGTGGATTTAATAAAAGTTGTTCATTTGTGAAAAATGTTTGTTGTCTCAAATATGTACCAGTATCTGCATCTAGATTACTACAAAACGAGAAGCTGTTTGCAGTTCCATTAAACAGTAACACAACCAAATCAGGTGTTACTGTTACCTTGCCGAATATTATAACCATGTCACAAGAGCAATCAGGTTCCGATACGGTACTGGTCTAAGTCCGTTACACCATATCTACTGAAGTTTGAAACCAGACCATTGATCATGCCAGCCACGGTTCTCCTGAAATTCTCTGACCCGCTTTTGTCTATGCGGGTTCCATCGTTGATTGTTGAGCCTACCGGAGCACCCTCCATGTAAGCCCGACACGCTAACAGAATAAAATTTGCACGGCTACGGAAATGACCAGCAACAAGATTTTCAAAATGCTGCAATAAACACCATAAGCTTAGTTAAATCATCATATTTTAAGTAAACATTTTTGCTTATAACAAGTAAAAATCATATCAAATGACTAGAAGTCTAGAACTACAACTTGCATCTACATGCAAATCATTTGGTTATATTTACGATTTTTGTAATGTAAAAACGCTGTAATTTCTGTCGGAGAAATGTGAAACACAAATCTGAAACAAAACCTTTGCTACCTCAATAATGCAATTTCTCTATAAACGGATTATATACATACCAGTGGGGGTCTCCTAAGCGTATATATCATTGTTTTCAAGGATTTAATGAAGATATTTTGATTATAATCCTGAGATTCCTTTTCTCCAGCAGCTCCACAAAACCTACTCTCATAGCCAGGCTCATTAAAGAACGGTTTTTCGTTCAAAATCAGTGCCTGTATCGACACCAAAACTTGAAGCATAGTTGACTGTTCTGGCATCCAGTTCTCGCTCCCTTCACCGTGCCAAGTGTTGAGAAGACTAAGACACACATATCCAGTATCATACAAGTTCGGGTTTATACGAAGCCCACCGGCATGATAATGCGCGAGCTGAAACACATAAGCCAAAAGTCAAGACAATTATTTCAGTAACATTAGAGATAGATGTTTCAACCAAAAGACAAGACAATGTGTGAGAGAGATATGTGGAGGTATATAGGTTGTAAAATTTGCCTTTAAGAAAAAAATCTCTAACGGGTCAAACTGGTAAAAAGGTTTAATTGGCTTAAAAGGTATACGAACAAGTTAAGCCAAAGTGTATTATTTAATACACCATACCTCATAATAATTTTATTCATAAAACATGATTATCATTTATACAAAAAAAATTTGATATCACATTTGGGCCGCGTATTGGCCTTTACTCACCCACGAACTACCCATTTTGCCACCTCTAATTAACATCACACACCAACTTTTCATCAAAACAAATAATCAGTCATGGGTATATACCGGGGGTACGCTTGGGTACGCAGGAGGAAAGTGAATATCAAAGACGAAAAGACCATCATGATACGGGGTGCCTGCTGGTCCTATGATCACGGCCCTCAAAAGATCCATCCTTGATTCATAAGCCCTGACGAATATAGTACCTGTTGAAGTGAGACAAAGTGAGGCACTGTGGTACGATCATCAACACATACAGATTAAGGGATCTTTATGATTCTAATTTAGTTGTTTTACCGCTTGGAACTCAGGACACAAGGTAACAGTGGTAATTTATAGGCATTCACACAGTTCATTCAGCGCATAAAATAAATATATAAGTAGCATTGGTTTGGTCCACAAATTCCACCTTTTTGTCACTTTGAATGAAAGTTGTAGTACTTGATAACTTCAGTAATATGAAGTATTAACTATTAAGTTAAAGTATACTTCTTACTCACCCGGTAAGTCCTTTTCGAGTATTTTCCACTCATCCTGAATTTTCTTCGTCCAGGCCCTTGGAGGCTGCCACAGGAAACATTTTAACCAAAAAGTAGCAATAAGAATGAAAATATCAAAAGGGTAAGGTCGTAAAACAGCAAACTAATGTTTACAGAATTACCTGCTGTCCTTTAAAACCAGAATTAGTGAAGTGATGATCAGAAAAATCATCGACAATATCAAACAATTTAAAATTTTGATATCGTTTCTTCACTTCTTCCTTTTCAGCTTCAGAGCTTGACGCTATGTTCGATGAACTGCTAGAAGCAACGTCCTTAGTAACATCTTGATCATGGGTGTTTGCAGTCACAGGGGTTGAGTTTGCAGCAGGTGGAACCTTGCCCAAAAAGGAAAAGTTTGCTTCAACACCAGGAGGTAGATCAACATTATCAAATTGGGCTTGCATGCTCAAATAATGAGAGTCATCATAATCATCATCATCTTCTTCTTCTTTGTCAAACAAATAATCACCATCATCATCATCATCATAATCAAATCCATCATCAATCAAGGCATCATCATCATAGTTATCATTTTCATCATCTTCATGGTATGACATTTCTGAGTTGGGAGATCCAGATGAACCCGCTTCATTAGTATGCTTCAGACCATCCTGGTAGAGGATAAAACAGTATTATCATGCAAGGTAGAATGCTTAAAAGTTTCAAAAAATTTCACATAGCAGAAGTCAAACAACATAAAAACTACTACTTAACATCTAATGACAACTGCAAACACACTCTTTTACTACTGACACGTCAAAGTTGTGACATTTACTATTACAAAAAATTTCCGTTATCATCATTACATATTGTTCACATCAGTTTGAGTCCAAACGTGAAACTGCTACTTCATGTTTGTTGAAGAACATATCAGACATTTGATCAATAGTTAACCAACATCCTTAACATATGCCTCAAGTAAAACATGATAGTAACTGTACAATCTTAAATAATCGCAACCCATTAATTTAAGTCCTCCCTTCACATTTAGTTAGCAAAGTTTGACCGATTAGGTAGTTTAGGAGAAGTATTTAACTATCAATCAGATTTAATAATCAATTATACAGAACAAAAAAGAGGAAGTTTTTGCTTGGTTCAGCAAGAAAATAGCCTACATTCATATGATCATTACTCGTTACTAAACATTCTATTATCCATTGAAATAACATGGTACAGACAAAGAAGGTTTCATAGTAAATTTCATATGTATCCTGATCAGTAACCAATTCCATGACCTAGATTCTGCTATTTGTACAGTCAAAATCCATGTTTAACAATTCTTCTAACTATGTAAAAGCGTTTATCACATGTTTGTAGACTATACCCACTAGCGATTACAAGCTGGTTAACTGACTGAAACACAGCACAAGCAGCTATCTTTCGGCGCCGTTTCAACAATGAGACAGCCTCAACATAGGTTGATAATTAGTCAAGTTGGCCATACTGATTAAACACAATTAAACATATTCACATGAATAATAAAAAAAACATCTCTAGATCAGTAAACAATCAAGAATTCCCTACATTGATCTTAACTTAACAAAGTAGGACTTTTATAGTCTGCGCTGATCTTAATGTTCGATATCTAAAAAAAAGTACTAACCTAATCGAAAGCATATAAATACTGCTGGAATGTCACCAATCCCACATGAGGTTCTATCTAAAACCAATGGCAATATAAAAATGGCGAATCCATTCCAGACTCCATCATAAATCTTTACGCGAAAAACATCAATCATAAAAACATGGTTCTTATTTGTAACAAAAATAATAATTATTTAAAACCAAACAGTTCCGATCACATATTCATCGTAACTTTACGCGAATTATAAATCAAACATGCATTCATTTTATGAGATCAATCTTAATTTTAATACCTGGTCATCATGTTTAGTGTTTTTTGTGATGTCATGATCAGAGTGATCCAACATGTCGATTTCAACTTCCATTATTACGGCAAAAAGTGTGATGATATAAAAAATAAAAACAAAAACCTAATGAAGAAAATATGTATTTATTTTGTTAGTTAAAATTGGAAACAAAGCAATTAAATGGGATTAAGATATAGTCAAACTCTTATATTCAAAATAGAACAAAAAGATAATACTCCAAACCAATAACAGAATGACTTTTTTAGCTAATTATACGCTACCGCGTGGTGGAAATCTTTTAACAAAGTTTTTTTATTGGTCCGTTTGGCTCACGATAATCACTATCTATGGGTGTGATGTTCAAGTTGTTGTCGCATATATGAATTAAGTATAGTGCATGGTATACACTTATATCCGCGCATTGCGATGGCGGGTATCATGTCACGATTAATCAAAAAAATAAAAAGAATTTGATCATTGTGAGGCCTAGTTCATCCGTTTTTATCGGTTCCGACGGGTGCTCTCCGGTTTGTCTTCGGACAGCTTTTATTGGCTAGTCGAACCGATGGTGACTCCGGTTCCCGGTTGACCCGTTGGCAGTGGCGGACCCAGGAATTTGGAATGTGGGGGGCAAATTTTTTTTTGACAATAGCAACAAAATACGGGGAAAAAAATTACGGATCGAAATGAAAAATCGAGTATTATTACTTAGAAATGAAGGATTTACAAGGTTAGAGTGTTAAATGTTGGGTTTCGATGTGTGAGTGGGGGGCAATATGAGTTTTGAGTGGGGGGCATTTTAAAAAAACGATCAAAATTGAAAAAAAATACACTATAATCTCATCTTTTTTGTCTCGCCATGGAGGGCGCCCCCCCCCCGAACCAAAACCATAGGTCCGCCCCTGCCCGTTGGTCTGGTCCGGTTTTGAAACTATATGCACCATCATTTTTTTGTACAATGTGTATTACAACATGTACTTTTTATTTTAAGGGTGTTTTAAAAATAACATTAATTAGTGTGTTTAATTAGTTTATAATGTGGATTATGTTGTAGCTTGTTTAAATTGTACATTGTAAAAATATTATTGTACTTTTGAGTAAACTAGTTTTTAATTGGTTGTATTTAATTTGGTTGTATGTTACATTTATTTAGTTGTATGTGTTTAATTGGATTGTACCATATGTTTTTAATTTTGTATATTTGAAATTGAAAGTTTGAAACATTTAATGAAGAAAAATGTCTTCCTCTATAATGCAAAAACGTAGTATTTCTCTCTTTATTTAATGCAAAAAATTAAGTAATACAAGTATTGATGCACATTCTACAATATTTAATGCAACATTTCACCACAACCTTTCACCATAGTTAAGTAATTTAATGCAAAAAAGATTTAGGTTTCATTTGTTTTTTGGTAAGAAGCACTTTTCACCTCTTTTGTTTGCAAACCTCTGCAGGCGGGCACAGGTTTGTGTTTGTTTTTTTGCAGACATAAGTGCTAATAAGCACTTTTAGCCTTTTCAATATTTCAGACATAAACTTTCATTTTTTCGACTTCTTCTCACTTCTTCAACACTCAACTCCTACCACCACTTTAATATTCATTTGTTTTCATACGTTTTTTTACGTTTTATCCCTTTTTTACGGTTTAGTACGTTTTATACCGAAGTGATTCATTTTATATGTTTTTTTGTACGTTTTTAAGGTTTTCATACGTTTTCTCCGTTTTTGTACGTTTTCTTACATTTCATTCGTTTTTATCCGTTGTTCTTCGATTTTGTATGTTTTCTTACGTTTTCATATGGTTTTCTATGTTTTTGTATGTTTTTATACGTTTTCGTATTACGTTTTCGTCTGTTTTCGTACGTTTTCTTTCGTTTTCTTACGTTTACTTATGTTTTTGTCTGTTTTCTTATGTTTTTGTCGGTTTTGTATGTTTTTGTCTGTTATCGTCCATTTACGTTCGTTTTCATACGTTTTCGTACGTTTTCTTTCGTTTTCGTACGTTTCTTACGCTTTCTTACGTTTTCGTCTATTTTCTTAAGTTTTCATTCGTTTGCTTACATTCCCGTACGATTTCGTTCATTTTCGTGTGTTTTCGTCTGTTTTCTTACGTATACGTCCGCAAACGTACAAAAACCGACAAAACATACGAAAATGTAAAAAACAACCAAAAACTTACGAACACGTAAAAAAAGGGACAAAATGTACGAAAACTTAAGAAACGGACTAAAACAGACGAAAACGTAAATAACGACAAAAAACTTACGGAAACGTAAAAAACGGAAAACATTGAAAATTAAACATCACAACATTTAAAACACAAAATATAAACTAATTAAAGCACATGTGATGGTGTACATGGTTTTAAAACCGGACCGGACCAACTGGTTCAACCGAGAACTGGAGCTGCCACTATTTCGACCAACCAATAAAAGTCGTCCAAAAATGAACCGGAAATGACTGGTCAGAACCGGTAAAAACAGGTGAACCCGTATAAACTGGTGAACCGGGCTGGACCAATGAGCATTTTCTTTTTGTTGTTCTCCAGTTAATCAGCTCATCAATGTTATTTTGTTGGTGGCTAGACTTTAATCATATGGTAACCGCAGTCGCAACGCACGGATACCCTGCTAGTATGTATTATAGATTATAGATGTAATATAATAATCTTTTAAAGTTTAGAGGTTTGTTGTATTCAATTGGTCCATTTTACGTTCCCATAACGTTTTATAAATTCTCTCATGAATTAAGCATGTCTAGCAAGTATAAGAGTGCTCGGTATCATCACTGTGACAACCGTGATTTGAGCAGGTTAGTTTATACCTTTAGAAATGGCTAAGTGTCCATTTTGTATGTTTCTTGCGTGCTATGTGTTCTATATGTATGTTGAAGTGGTTTACATATGTGCATGATGTCATTTTAGAGGTAAATGATTATCTTATTTTGTGTGCATATGAGTTTGGTGTTAAGTATTCTATTTGTTCACGTGTGGTGATAATGGAAATGAAAGACGTGTTGCATGCATTGCTACGTCAATTATTGGTTTTTTAAAGTTAAGCGTTTATAAAAAGTGTAAGTTATTAGAAAGGAAGCATGTGAGTGAAATATGGAAGTTCGCAGTAGACTTTCCATAAATAGAAAGTGAGATGTGAAATGAAAAGTTATTTTTAGAAAGTCTAGTAGGTGGCGTTTATGTAAAAAGGTTTACCCAAATTAGCTTAGGTTTTTTTTAAATTTAAGGTAATGAAGGTAATTAGTTAATTATTAATAAAAAATATATATATAAAATATGTTTACATAAGGGGGGCCGATCGGTTTT